>JARHVA010010524.1:0-159341 GCA_037957365.1 Torreya grandis | reverse complement strand
TAGCACCGAATCAGGGGGGTTCACTGTAACATTTAGAGCTGTCTAAAGAATCGAGATATTTTGGTGTTAAATTTAGGTCTATTTAAAGAGACGGGGTGGTTTAGTCTTAGAATCACGGCTGTTAAATAAATCAAAGGGGGTTACTGTTAAATTCAGGGCTATTTAAGAAATTACTGGTTTTTAGTTTTTGAATTTTGGGCTGTAAAAGAAAGGAGGGATTTTGTATTAAATTTAGGGCTGTTTAGGGGATTTTAGTGACTAGAGAGTCTTGAAGTCAAGATGTCGGACAATCTGCGCTATGAGATTGGCTATGCTTTAGCGGAGAAGATGCAGCAGAGCTTTCTGCAGCCATCTTTGTTAGAGCTCGCTAGATCTAGAGGCATTTATCTGGTTCCCATGGATTCTACCAAGTCTCTCGTAGATCAGGGGCCTTTTGATGCTATTCTGCACAAATTGTCTGGCAAACAATGGAATGAGCAGCTTAGGGAGTATTGTGAAAAATATCCACATGTGACAGTAATTGACCCTCCCGAAGCCATTGAAAGGCTGCATAACCGCATATCCATGCTACAAGGGGTACAAGAACTAAAAGTCACTGAGGGAAATGAGTCTGTTGAGGTTCCCAGACAGATTATTGTAGAGAAGCCCGAGGAGCTTACCGATTTGCAAATTCTGGAAGAGTTAAAGTTTCCTGTTATTGCTAAGGCCCTTGTAGCAAATGGAAGTGTTATTTCTCATTCCATGTCGCTTGTATTTAACTCTAAGGGTTTGCAAAGTTTGAAACTGCCGGTTGTTCTTCAAGACTTTGTGAACCATAGTGGGGTGATCTTTAAGGTGTATGTTGTTGGTAATTTTGTTAAGTGCGTGAAGAGAAATTCTCTGCCCGATGTTTCAGATGAGAAAATGCAAAATTCTGTCGAGGGCTTTATACTCTTTTCGCAAATATCAAACATGGTTGTGGAGAATTATGAAGGTGGTATAGAGATTGAGCAGGCTGAGTTGCCCCCGGCCACATTTATTGAGGATCTTGCGCGTGCTCTGCGTGAGCTATTGGGTTTAAGGTTGTTTAATTTTGATGTTATCAGGGACAGTCAGGCTGGAAACCGGTATTTTGTGATAGACATAAACTATTTTCCAGGCTATGCTAAGATGCCGGGTTATGAGGCTGTATTAACAGATTTCTTCTGGAATTTGTCTCATGAAAAACAAAAAAAATCTGGGAAAGAAGTTGCATTGGGAGGTAGAGAAATTGATGGCAAGATCCTTTACGGCGAATTGGAAAAAGAAATTGTAAATGATGAGAAAGAAAAAGTTGTATTCACTGTGGACAGAGAAAAAGAGAAGTGTGGGGATGACAGGGTTTACACTGTGACAACAGATGTAAAATGAAGCTTCAGTGGATATTCATATTGTGTTTTTTTTTCAGTTTTACAAAGCATGCTCTAAAAATAATGCAACTAGCTCTATAGCTTGGGGAATTTTGCTCTTTTCCCCGCAAAATATCAACAATGAAAACTATATTCGAAGCTTCTCTTTGCTGCGTGTTGCAAGAATATTTCTGGCCTACCGATGCTGGTAGAAATTGGCAAGCATTTCCATCTCCAGATTTGTATTGTTTATATTTTCAATATATTTGAACATTTTTAAAACACACTGAGGAATTCAATGCAAGGATTAAAATGATACGTTTTTTATAGTTTTCTTGCTGTTTGAGAATTAATTTGCATTGAGAAATAGAATAGGGAAAGTTTCAGGCTTCCCATCATTGGTTGCCTCAAGAGTGCAGGATAACTGTGTCAGTAACAACTAAAAATGAATTTTAACTTCCTAACTCAAAGCAGAATGTCAAAAAACGAAAATTGTACTGACCTCTGCCTGCACTCCAACTTTCCTATCGGCAACGTATCAATTGCCATCCTTGAATAACCCAGCATTACTTTTATGTTATATAGTGAGCTTGTAGAGCTACTCTCTTTAAGAGTGCTCTTGCGGTTTGTTATCCTTGTTCAGTAGCCTCCAGTCCCATTGACCTATTTTACTCATTTGTAATATGGACATCAATGATAATTTCTTTTCATTTTCTGTGGTCTTCAGTTCATTGTGAATTCTCTTAGTGTAGAAATTGGAGGTGTAAATGTTTTTTTATATAATTGGCTTCTGTTCTTGCTTTAGATCCTTATTTTATCTTCTCTGTGATGCTTGTTACAGGATATCATTAGGAATTGTTAATCCTATCAGGGGAAACTGTTAGAAAGTCAAGTTAATTGGAGATAATTTCTCCCACCTCCCTCCTTTATCATGCAAGCAAGCAGTTAAACAAACAGTTAGTAAACTGGGAGTTAAGCATTCAGTTAGATAACAATCAGTTAGATATGAGTTTGTTTGAACAAGCAGTTAGTTAAGTAGTTGAAGCTAATAATAGATGAGTCTATTTTCAGTTATTGTTTAGTTTTTAAATCTATAAAAAGACGCTAAGGGCGCACATTGTAATCAAAGAAAAATTAGAAGATGAATAGAATTGTGTTTCTCAAGATTGCTGTAGCTTTCTGAGTTCTGAGTTAATAGTTCTTGTTTTCTTGTTTATTTTCTATTCATATTTTCCCTTCAAATTGGTATCAGAGCACAGGTTGTGGCAGAAGAGCGCAGGTTAAAAAGAGAAAACCCTGGTTAGAAAAGCAGCCAGCAAGGGGAGCGAAGCAGAAGGGTGAAGGAAAAGTGCAGGTATTGCCAGCAGGCAGCGCAGAGACCGACATCGGCAGTATTGGACCGATGTCGGCCGACCCCAGACCAACAAGTGACCGACGACGGCAAAAAGAACCGACGTCGGCAATATTATCGACCGACCTCAGCAGTGTAACCGACATCGGTGACTGTGTGTCAGAAATAGTGACCAGAAAGTCATTCAAGCTTAAGAAATGGCAGCATATAACAGTATTTCACAGCCTCAAATTCCCGTTTTCGATGGTAAGAATTACGATTTTTGGGCAATTAAGATGCGAACTTTATTTTGCTCACAAGATGTATGGGATTTGGTAGAAAGTGGTTTTGTAGAACCGCAGGATGAGGCAGCCCATCTGGCATTAAATCAAGCACAAAAGGACCACCTTAAAGAGAACAGAAAGAAAGATGCAAAAGCCTTATTTATAATCCAACAGGGATTGGATGAATCAATATTTTCCAGAGTTGCAGCAGCAACGCGATCCAGAGAGGCATGGAAAATCTTGGAGACCACTTATAGAGGTAATACGAAGGTAAAAATTGCTAAATTGCAATCTCTAAGAAGAACTTTTGAAAATTTGCAAATGAATGAATCAGAATCAATAGATCAGTTTATGGGTCAAGTTTTGAATATAGTGAATCAGATTAGATCTAATGGAGAAACGATGACAGATCAGAAGATTATAAAGAAAGTACTCAGATGTTTACCCAGTAAGTTCGATGCTATAGTAGTAGCTATTGAAGAAACTAAAGATTTAGAACAATTATCTGTAGATGAATTAATGGGTTCTTTGTTAACACATGAATCCAGAATGAATAGAAATAACTCTTCTCTAGAGAATGCATTCAAGTCACAGGTATCAGTTGGCAGAGGAAGAGGAAGAGCCAGGTCAAGCTTCAGAGGAAGAGGCAGAGGCAGATATGGAAAGAACAATTCAGAGGAAGATGAGAACAATAATCAAAACTACAGTAGTAGAGGAAACTACAACAACAGAGGACGTGGTCACAACCACTCACAGCAAGGTTCTCAAAGGTTTGATAAATCTAATGTTCAATGTTATTATTGCAAGAAATATGGTCATTATGCTAGTGACTGCAGAAATAAACCAGGATATGTGTACAAACAGAATGCTAATTACACAGATGAATTTAGTTCTAATTCCGGAAGCATGTTTCTTACTTGTAATGTTACTCAAGAAAAAGCTAAAGATATTTGGTTTTTAGACAGTGGATGCAGTAATCATATGACAGGAAATAAAGAATTTTTTGCTAGTCTTGATGATTCTGTAAGATCAGAAGTGAAACTAGGAAATGATATCACAGTAGATGTCATGGGTAAAGGTGTCATAAATGTTTTGGCCAAGAATGGTGAAAGAAGATTTATACCTGATGTTTATTTTGTACCTAGATTAAAACATAATCTTTTGAGTGTTGGTCAGTTAGTGCAGAAAGGTTACAGAGTATCTTTTATGGATAATGTCTGCACAATATTGGACAAGGTTCCAAGTGACAGGTTGATAGGAAAAGTGGAGATGACCAAGAATCTCATGTTCCCTCTTCATATTCAGTGCATCCAAGGAGAAGAAGAAGCTCACTACAAATCCATACAGCTAGATCAATCATGGTTATGGCACTTAAGGTACGGACACTTACATTTTGGAGCTTTAAATTTGTTACAGAAGAAAAATATGGTGAAGGGTTTACCACTAATAGAACAGCCAGGAAGTTCATGTGACAGTTGTATTCTGGCAAAACAGCATAGAGAGAGTTTTCCAGTAGGAGGCTCATATAGAGCTAAGGTAATATTGGAGTTAGTCCATAGTGATTTATGTGGACCAATGCAAACTCCATCATTTGGAGGTAGTACTTATTTTCTAACATTCATTGATGACTTTAGCAGAAAGACTTGGATCTACTTTCTCAAAAACAAATCTGAAGCATTTGGAAAGTTTAAAGAATTCAAGGCAATGGTTGAAAAGCAGAGTGGCCGATATATCAAGGTACTCAGATCTGATAGAGGTGGTGAATATATGTCTAATCAATTTCAAGATTTTTGCAGATATCATGGAATCAAAAGACAGTTGACTACAAGGTACACACCACAGCAGAATGGTGTAGCAGAAAGAAAGAACAGAACAATCATGGAAATGGCAAGAAGCATGTTGAAAGCTAAACACTTGTCAAATGAATATTGGGCAGAAGCAGTAGCTTGTGCAGTGTATATTCTGAACAGAAGCCCAACAAAGAGTGTCAGAGATCGAATTCCACAAGAAGCATGGAATGGTAAGAAATATAGTGTATATCATTTCAGAATTTTTGGTTGTGTAGCATATTCTCTTATACCATCTAAATTGAGAAAGAAACTTGATGACAGAGGTGAGAAATGCATTTTTATTGGCTATTCTGAAGAATCAAAGGCATATAAGTTATATAACCCAGTTTCAAAGCAAGTGATTATTAGCAGGGATGTTGAATTTAAGGAAGCAGAAGCATGGGATGGTAGCACCATCATTGTTGGGGCACCAATTCCACAGGATGAAGAAGTTACTGAAGAACAAAATTTGCAAGGTGGACAATCCTCTCCACAAGCAGGCACAACCACTCCAGTAAGAACACCAAGAAGGTTTGAACAAGGTGAATCATCTAGTCATGCAGGTCACCCTACTCCAAATTCACAAGTAAGTAATGAATCAAATCCAACTCTTGCTACTTTAAGAGCAAGATTTAAAGGTAAGAAGATGAGAAGTTTAAATGAGATTTACAATCAAGAAGAAGAAAAATTAGATTTGGTTTCAAATTTTGCTCTTTTCACTCATGACCCTATGTCTTATGAAGAAGCAGTGAATGAGGAACATTGGCTAAAAGCAATGGATGAAGAATTGAATGCTATTGAAAGAAATCAAACATGGGATCTAACTACTCTACCTGAAGGTAAGGATTGTATTGGAGTTAAATGGGTTTATAAGACTAAATTTGATGCAGATGGAAATGTTGAAAAGCACAAGGCAAGGTTAGTTGCAAAAGGTTTTGCACAAGAACATGGAGTGGACTATAATGAAACATTTGCACCAGTTGCTAGATTGGATACTGTAAGAATGGTATTATCCATAGCTTCTCAAAATAATTGGTATGTATATCAAATGGATGTGAAATCAGCTTTTTTGAATGGATTTCTAGATGAAGAAGTATATGTGAAACAGCCCACAGGTTATGAAGTTCAAGGACATGAAGAAAAAGTTTACAGATTGAAGAAAGCTCTTTATGGTCTTAAGCAAGCACCAAGAGCATGGTATAGCAGGATAGATTCTTATATGATAAGCAAAGGATTCAGCAGAAGCGATAGTGAGCCTACTTTGTACACAAAAATCAGCAAAGAAGGTCAAATTTTAATTGTGTGTTTATATGTTGATGATTTGATTTTTACGAGAAATTTGTCTGTAGACACTTTTAAATTAGCAATGAAGAATGAATTTGAAATGACAGATTTGGGATTAATGAAGTATTTTTTGGGAATAGAAGTTGAACAATCAGAGAAAGGAAAATTTATCTGTCAAACAAAGTATGCAAAGGATGTGTTAAAAAGATTTAAGATGCTGAATTGTAAACCAGCACCTACACCAGTTGCTACAGGGACTAAACTTAGCAAAGAAGACAAAGGATCCAATGTTGATTCTACAATATTCAAAAGGCTAGTTGGTAGTTTGATGTATCTTACTGCTACTAGACCAGATATCAGTTATGGGGTTAGCTTAATCTCAAGATTCATGGAGTCACCAAAAGACTCACATTGGCAAGTTGGAAAAAGGATATTAAGATATGTGGCAGGAACTACAGATTATGGAATTTTATATTCCACAACTAACGATTTTAGTTTGATTGGTTTTACAGATAGTGATTTTGCAGGTAGCATTGATGATAGGAAGAGTACTTCTGGACATGCCTTTATTTTAGGCACAGGTGTGGTCACATGGGCATCCAAAAAGCAGCCTATAGTGACACTTTCATCAGCTGAAGCAGAGTATGTTGCAGCCACATCAGCAGCATGTCAAGCAACATGGATGAGAAGAATATTGAAAGATTTATTACAGGCACAGAAGGAGTCAACACCAATCTTCTGTGATAACAAATCAGCAATCGCTTTATCAAAAAATCATGTGTTTCACAAGAGGAGCAAGCACATAGATACAAGATTTCACTTTATCAGAGAATTAGTGAATAATGGAGAAATCCATCTAGATTTTTGCAGATCTGAAGATCAACTAGCAGATATATTTACAAAGGCATTACCAAAAGAGACCTTTGATTATTTGAGACAAAAATTAGGCATTGTAAATGCTAAAATTGTAAGTGGTAGAAATTAAGGGGGAGTGTTAGAAAGTCAAGTTAATTGGAGATAATTTCTCCCACCTCCCTCCTTTATCATGCAAGCAAGCAGTTAAACAAACAGTTAGTAAACTGGGAGTTAAGCATTCAGTTAGATAACAATCAGTTAGATATGAGTTTGTTTGAACAAGCAGTTAGTTAAGTAGTTGAAGCTAATAATAGATGAGTCTATTTTCAGTTATTGTTTAGTTTTTAAATCTATAAAAAGACGCTAAGGGCGCACATTGTAATCAAGGAAAAATTAGAAGATGAATAGAATTGTGTTTCTCAAGATTGCTGTAGCTTTCTGAGTTCTGAGTTAATAGTTCTTGTTTTCTTGTTTATTTTCTATTCATATTTTCCCTTCAGAAACACTACTTGTAGTATCCTAACAAACAGGGAATATTTTCTGGGTTGTACATCTTTTAGGATTGTAGGTTATTTAATATTAATTAATTATTTATTAGGGGAGGTTATTTTCAACAGAGGAGCCGTGCTGTTCACATTATTGTGGTATAACCCTGAACATTTACTCGGCGTGAATAACATTTCTACCTCTGTATGAAATAAATTCCATGTTAAATGTGTTGGACTTCACAGTTTCTTCTCCCGATATATGATTGATTTGTTGAATATGTGCTAGATGTGCGAGATTTGCTCCAAAGGGTCAAAGTCATTTGAGACTATGCTGAACGCTTTTGTTTATGATCAGTTTCTATTGAACTGTAACCCCCATAAATGTAGAATGAATAGAGTTGAGATGTGCATTAATGAAAACATACATGAAGAGACATTGCTTGTCATCTGATTATCCTGCTAAATTATAGGCCTTTAGTTGTGGACTAGGCTAAGGAGAACCCAACCTTCAGTGCCTTGAGGACTTGCATGATTTCTGATATGGTTTATTTGTTAACCAGTGCTTTTTTGCACTTTGTTTTCTAGTAGTAGCAGCATAGTTTGGTTTATGGCAATGGCTTAGGACTTCTATCCTCTGTCATGACGTATTGTGGGTTGTGGACATTTGTGTCGTAATTGGATGCTCAGTCACAAAGCATGTATACATTTTTACGGTATTCTGTAATTCTGAATTCAGAATTTAGAAGCCTCTTAACTCTTAACTCAAATGGATATGATTTTGTTGCTGGTATCTATAACCATAAGGATTCATAACTTAAGTCATTTTAAATAACTCACATTTAAGATAATTCCGGTATTCTTATTTTGTTTGGATCAACATAAAGCATCCATGTTAGATCCTTCCTCTTCATGAATCTCATTTAGTAATTAATTTTATTACTAAATTTTTGGGTTGTGTACGAGTTCTTGTATGCAACATCCACTCTTATGTAACTTTGAGGGAACAAGATACATTGGTTTAAAAAGAAGCCAGTTGCAAGACAAGAGTTACAATCAGCGAGGGCCTTTATTAAATAATTATTGTCAGTTCAGTTTTGGGCTCTCTGAATGTCTTGGGGTGCAGTTTCCCCCTTCTGTAATTTCAAGGAATATGAGAAATTGGGATTTATTTAATAGTTGGCAATATTTCATTCTTGGGCTCTAATGTTCTTGGGTGCAACATCCTCCCCTTCTATAATTTCAGGGAAGACAAGAAGTTGCTTGTGGAAGCAATTGGTTTTTGAAATCAAGTTCTAAGCATGGTGGATCTTTGAGTGAATGTTTCAGAATATTCTCTCCTAGGCTTGGAATTTGATGGACACCACTGCTTGTCATCTGAATTTCCAGTGACGGTTTCTGATGCAGACAAACCTTTAGCCTGCAAATGAAAAAGTTCAATCACTGTATATAGGATATTAGCATAACAGAAGGGGAGAGCAGTGGCAAATAAATTTAATCAATTAAACTGTAACACAATTAAACTCTTATTTAATTCATCTAAAATAAATTAGATCAAATCCCTTCTTTTATCCTCCTTCGCTACTCTCTCCCAAAAACATGCATTTGTCTTCAATTATAAATAGATAACAAGAAGTAGACTCCTAACTTGAGTGACCAATTCTAAAAATAGCAAACAACTACAGTTGTTCCCTTAACTCCATCAAAACAAGGCAGTTAGAAAAATGACTATTATTAATAAACGACACCTAAACAATGACTCTTAAAAAGACATAATTAATCCATTATAACAAACAACATTTAACAATCTGTTACATGATTCTCCCCTTCTTTTAATATTTTGACCTCTTAGTTCAAAGGTGGTTTTACTTGTCTTCTTTCGTTTCCTCCAAAAATTAAATCAGGGTTCTTCTTGTACAAATTCACGTATACTTGCAAGAATAATTTCTGCCTTGTTTGCAACCTTAGTTAACTTAGCCAATTAAAAAATGATAGAATCATTCATCACAGTAAATCCATTTAAGTCAAAATTGTGCCTTTTTGCTTTCACACTTACAATGGCCATCTCAAAAATGGCTCTCCTCCATTTTAGTGTCTTTATATTCACCTCCATGCTCTATGAGAGAAATCTCTCTTGTAACTTGCAAAATCTCTAGTCATGCATACAATCATTTTTACATGCCTATTATTTTCAAGAGATTTCCCAAGCTCTTTCTCCTCCTCTTGATGACACGTTAAGACTGCATCATCTTCTTTCTTCTCTTCATTTTCATCCTCATTCTCAACATGATCATTTTTTGTAATATATTGAACATCTTCAGCTGCAACATCTCCATGCATGAAATTCATTGTCAGTGAGCTTCTTTCGAGGTTCTTCTCAACACTAAAACTCTCTTCTTCCAAAAGAGATTCTTTCATTTCTTCCAAGGTCTCCTTGCTCCAAAAAACTTTTTTGCTTTTCATTCCAACAATGCATGGGGTGATCCATGCCATCTTTCTCCTCTCTTTCTCTTCTCTATTATATTGAGAAAATTTTGTTCTCACAACCATTTCCTTCAAATCTATGATGATCTCCATAATCTTTTTCCTTTGTTTCTTCATCTTCTACTACTCCATCTCTCTTTCATCTTTCTCCATGTCTTTAAACCTCAACGCTAAATCTCTTTCTTTGAAGATACTTTACCACCCTTCTATCAATTTCTTCAATTATTCTCAACTGATGTCAACATTCTATCTTTGCATTTTTAGTCATAGCCACAACTCTCCTTTGAGTTATTTTGTATTCTCTAGCTAAAGCTATGCCACAAGTTTTTCATTCCCAACATCTTTGGATGCTCTGATACCAAACTAATGTAGACAAACCTTTGGCCTACAAATTAAAAAGCTCTGTAGCCATAGCCACAACACTCCTTTGAGCTATTTTGTGATCTCTAGCTAAGGTTATGCCACAAGTTCTTCAGTCTCAACATCTTTGGATGTTTTGATACCAAACTGATGCATACAAACCTTTGGCTTGCAAATTAAAAAGCTCAATCATTGTATATAAGATATTAACATAGTAGAATGTGAGAGCAACAACAAATAAATTTAATCAATTAAATTGCAACATAATTAAACTCTCATTTATCCATCCAAAACAAATTACATCAGATCCAATTGATGCAAAAAAACCTTTGGCCTAAAAATTAAAAATCTCAATCATTCTATATAGGATATTAGCACAAGAGAATGGGAGAGCAACAATAAATAAATTTAATCAATCAAATAACAACATAGTTAAACTTTAAATTATTCCTCCAGAACAAATTACATCATGTCCCTTATTTTATTCTTCTCTGCTACTCTCTCCCAAAAATATTTGTTTGTCTTCAATCCTAAATAAGTAATAAGAAGTAGACTCATAACTTGAGTGAGCAATTCTAAAAATAACTAGCAACTAAAATTGTTTTCTTAACTCCACCAAAATAGGGTAGTTAGAGAAATGACTATTATTAGTAAATGATGATTGCTAATTAGTCCACTATAACAAACAACATTAAATGATTGGTTACATCAGTTTCCTTATAATGTCACCCATTTTTACAATGATGGAAGGTGCTAGTAATTGTATTCATAGGGTTTTTAACCACAAATCATTATTGGCATATAGTTTGTTTTTTTTGTTTCTCTAGTGTCTAAGACTTGATCAGAACAAAAAAAATTGTCATACTTTATTAATAAGATTTACACATGAATTACAATTGTTCATTAGAGGAGTACAAAAATTAGAGCCAATGTAAATACAAATATACCTTATAACACAATTGCTACTACCTACCAACATAAAGACCATATTAGTACCCTTGTGAAAGTATACACTCAAAACTAGTTAAACCCACTTATAAACACAAAAAATGGAAAAAGAAAAATCAAGGGCCTATGTGAGTGTTCTTCCTGACTTCCATACATCCAAAAAATTATCACACAAAATGCCCTTAAAATTCTTGAAACACAGTTTAACTAAAAGCATAGTTTATTTTTTTTTATTTTTCTTTTATGAATGTTTTTTGCATTTTTAAATTTTGTATTATTTTTATATTTTGGTATTGCACACACACAATAAACAATTTTTAATAATTTATTAATTAAGAATGAGATGTATGTATGATTAATGTAAATGTATACATTGTATGTTCTATGTAAAGAGATGTAGTCATCAATGTATATATATGACAAAATAAGTGTAGAAAATAGCATGTAATAAGTGAAGAAATCTTAGATAATGAATAAAAGAATCACCTCATATGAGGCATATCATTGTTGACCATTTTAAAGAAGTAAAAATCAAAAGCTTAGATATGTCATATATAGTGAAACTTTGAATGTGGTAAATTTCTGAAGTAGATGTTGAAATGTATAGAAATCTTATTAAAAGAAAACAAAGCAAACAAAAGTATAGTACAAGAAATATTTTGTAAGATGTATGTGTTGAAGTCCATACTATGCATTGTGAGACATTAATCCATGTAGTGGGGGTAATTATCATTCCCCTGATGTCTCATCCTAAAATAGATCGTCATCATCTTCATTGAATTTTTGGTTGCATTGATATTGGTCATCATTTTTTAAGTTTGTTGATTTTTTAGCATCTTTAAGAGGATGATTATTTTGGGTAAATAGTGACATTTTCTAGAGAAATTTGATGAGGAAGCATGATTTTGTCTTGGTCAATTAGTTCTTAAATTTTATTTTTTAAAGCAATGCATCTATTTATTAAATGCCCCTTTTTCACATAGTATGAACATAAGCATATATGTTTTTAAAATGTTAGCATATGATTTTAAAATATGTTGTGCATAGAAATAAATTTGATCAAGTATTTGTCCATTAAGTCCTTTATTACACTATATTGATTTTTAAGAAAGTACGTGAATTTGGTTGCAATGTTTTGTATTGTTGTTTCTTTTAACTAAATAGTATATGAAGTCTTTGTTAACATATGAGTATTATATTTGTTTGACTCTTTAGTAATTGATGTTTGGAATTTGGGTTTGATTAATTCTTCTTTCTCTATACCAATGGCTCTATGTGTAAGATAAGTGAATGATTTTTAAGTTGTGTTAAGTAACTTATCCTTAATAGGAGTTATGAGATTATTAATAATGTGTTGTCTTTAAATATTAAATGGTTGATAAATCAATTAACTCATATAACAACAAAATTTAAAGATGTAATATTGAATTTAATCATTGGGAACTTGTTTAAGATGTTGAATACTTTTGAATATAGTTCTAAGTCCATTGTTGGCTATATACGTATCTAGGAAGACTTTATTTAAATGTCTCATTGACTATAAGGAACTACTAGGCAAAGAATAGAACTAATTTAAGAAATCACAAATCAAAGTTTTAAAAACAAACTTAAGCATCATCAAATGATAATTCTCACAATCATCCAAAGAAGTTAATGTTGAATAAAGATGTACTTGAGGATCACTATGACTATCAAATAATTTGAATTTTAGAATGACAAAAATCATGTGAAAAAGGCATGGACAATATGTCTTTGTGGATAGGTCTATGAGGCATTGGATTTTTGTTCATGTTAGCCTTAAATATTTCTTTTTACAAGGATAAAACACACACTTGTCTTTGCAAACTACCTATAATATGCATCATAGTCAATAGTTCATGTATAGGAATGGTTTCACTCTTAATAGTTTCATTCAAAGGTTAAATCTTACCATCAATGTAAGCAATATGTACACTATCTTGTAAAGGAATAGGATTCAAACATTCATTAAAATTAATAGAAGAGATAGTAACACAAGTACAAACCCTAAGGGTGTCTACATGAGAAACATTTACATTCATGACCTATTTGACTTTATGTATCACTTTGTGAATGAAATTAGGTTTTGAGAGAACAATTTCTTTGAAATATTTAGTAAGACATTCATTAATGCTTTTATTCTCCAAAATTTTAAGATTTTTCTAATGTAAACCATTGTAGACACTTAAATTTAGTCATGAAGACTTGATAATGTTAGTTTTGGCTCACTTTTACCTTACTTGACTTGAGCACTTTATTTGGACATATTGTGCTACCTCACTCTATCATAATCACTTATACAAGGGCATCCCTTCTAAGTTATTGTTTTACACCTATAGAAATATTCTAAATTTTTAAAAAACTATCTAAGCATTTGTACAAATATGTCAAAATCTAAAGATCAAATATTATCCTCCTAGGTCAGAATAGACTCACATGGGTCAGGATCAATAGCCACTTCTAACCTCTATGGGTCAATCATGTCCTTCACCCAATAACTCCTATTTTTATAAGTTAAACCTCCCTTATAGGTAGGTTTTTATTTTTATGCTAGGTAGCATGAGGTTTTAACCTCTTGGATCACTATAAAAATGCATTTAATCCACTTATTTTACTACTTCTCAATTTCACTTTTTAGGCAGACTTATATTATTTCACATCGAGTATTGATTCCATAATCCTTCTAAATTAGATTATATTCACTTGAATTAGAACTTAGCCTAGTCAAAAGCCTAATCTATTTGATTTAATCCAAAACATTAACAATTGTTCAAGCCATCTCTAGATACATATATGTAGCAAAAGGATAATCATCACACTGAGCAATAAAAGTGGGAGAATTACATGAGCTTGATTCTCTCTTTAGAGTATTTAGATACATACGAAATGTTCAATCATCATGGGGGTGATTGAGGCCAACTCATTACATTACACTCCCCCATTTCTTTTTATGAATTTTTAGCTACTAAAAACACTATTAGGGTTTAAACTTTGAAGAAGTCATTTGCAGGACATTCACACACAATTGAAGGTAAAAATTTAGTAGACTTGCATATTTCAAGTAGGAGTAGGTGACTATGCCCTTAGTTTCATGTTTTCCCATAAAGGTTAATTCAGATCAACCCATAGAGGATAGTAATGACAATCAAACCTAGGTGTTTTCCATCGATTCTAACCCATAACAATTTTAGTCATTCTTTCAGTTGCATGCATATAATCAAGTTGAGTTGATCATTTATAGTCATTTTCTAATCACACAATCAACATACAGGGAGAAATTAGCTAATTATTTATCCTCTTTTTACTTTCTACAGTTAGCCTTATTTCATTCATTTGAGCTTTTTTATGTCAGTATGTTACCTTCATTCTACTAGTCACAAGTCATTTACAACATTTGCTACATTTCTATTCATTTTATCTTAACTAGACTTAGTATACCAAATTAACTTCAAATTATAATAAAATAACCATGATGATAATCAATCAATATGCACGCAAAAGTATATGAACCCTATGGATAATAATGGTGAATAAACCATAGGATTAGAACTTGAAGATGAATGAAATCAATAAACCCTAAAAGAGTAAGGGTTTGAGATCCCTTAGGTTGAGTATTCAAAGGGACTAAGGTTCATGATTTATATTTACTCTAATAATAGGTTTCCATAAAATAAGTAATAAACTATTGCAATGTATAGATCTAATAATATGTGCATGAAGGTTCACAGTTTAAATCTATCCAATTATCCAAGTAATAGTCACGAAACAAAGCAATAAACAACTAGGTTATGAAAAGTAAGTATAGTGGGATAAGAAATAATCACACATTACTACTATTATTAGATTCTAGAAGTTTGGATCTAGAAAGATGATTTTGCATGTTGATTGTGCAATGTTTTAAACTTTGATTTGACCTTTTGATCCCCCTAGATAGTTTCATGCCTTACATGGGTTTGACCTAGGTAGTTTCACATTGTTCATATTTGCATATTCGGGTCTATCTTTATTCTACCAAATCTAACCTATGTAGGGGTTTAGAACCTAATTTATTTATCACTAGTTCTCTTATTTTTTATCTTGTACCTTTACTTTTCTAGTTTTTAGAATTAAAATGTGCATAGTTTTTTATTCCTTCTCATTGACCTAATTTGACAATCAAAATAAACATGGGTTATGGAGTTAGGCAACCCTAAAAGTGACATTAAGAACTATTCATACCATACATTAGAATCATAGCTCCACATATTTATGAGTGAGTGTAAACAAAATAACTCTAGAAAACATTTTGAACCTTCTCTTCCCTAGAAGGTATGTTGCGATTAAATGTAAACTAAACCTCCTTTTGATACAATGGGATATAGTGAGAAAATAAGATAGAAAACTTTCTCACAAGTCTATAATATATGACTCAATGAAGTTAAACTTGAAGTAAGAGTAATAAATTAACTCAATGCTTGGCTCTATTATATGTCTAGATCTTGATATTCATTTAATGATCCCTTGTATTGATTCCCAAAATGATTTATGATGACTTGTATACATATATCACTCTAGGAAAATATGGGGTTCATTATCCAACTTTATAAATGATAAGAGGTGATATTAAAGATACAAGATTAATGATAACTAGAAAAAGGACCCATAAAGGCAAATGGGACAAACTCACACAAGGCATGGATCTACCAAGGATAAAATCACATAGGGCATGAAACTCTTCCAAAATAAATAGAATCTAGGTCTCAATGTGGAGCATGAAAACATATGAGATTTAGTCTAAAGATTCTAACAGATGGTTCCTAATAAATGTGTATTTGCCTAATTTGAGTTCTAAGGGTTATAAAACTAAAAACAATCTAGTTTAAGCTCTCTCCCTAGTCAAATCAGACAAATATCTAATTGAAGATAAAAATAAAACCAATCGAATTCAATCTACATGAAACACAAAGATCAAAGTTTATACCAAAAAAAATTTCATGCAAGAGACTGCTTTTTGACATTTTAGATTTCTCCCAATATGCTTGATGTTGAATGTTTGATTGTTCTTGTGGACTCAATATTTGGACAACATGGTTGATATGGTAATAGTATTTCCATAGTCTAGTAAGATTTTTATGAATGCTTATAGATATAATTGTGTGTGTACTTTATAGATCTAAAAATCACACACATAGTTATATCTAGAAGCATTCACAACAAAGATTGATATGATTTAATTGATTGGTTAGACAAGGTAATGGAATGATGGCATTATAATATTTTACATTCAAATATATTATATTTTCATGGGGGTGTACATGGATTTATAGGAGGTTGATGATATATTGGAGGTATAAATTTCATCCATAAAGGATGAAGATCTATGGCTAGGAGATTTAGAAGGAATTAAAAAATCATAGAAATCTCTAGAAAGGATTGGGGAGTAGCTCGAAGAAGTTAAGAGGTTTTTATATTTGATTAGGATTAATAAATGGAGATTAGATAAGGTTTGAGAATGTGAATTTTAGGACTGTTAGTGGAGGTAAGTAAGGGTACGTGGCGAGGAATTTTAAATTCCTTAAGAATTCTGTAAGCCTAATTATTGTTTAAATGAGATGATAAGAGGATGATTAATTGGTTCAAAGGTTTGATGGGATGGTGGGGAAAGGTTAATATGATGAAGGAAATGTAAATGAGGATGTTATATTAATTTTAGGATCATGTTTTATTATGTTAATGTGTGATGATGTTAATAATGACATAATTAGTAGAAGCAGATGATTTTAGATGTATATATTTTCCCCCTCTTTGAAAGGGAATTACAACTTAACAAAGTAATGAATTGTCAAAGACATTAAAGGTCATGTGAGTGAGTAAATTATAAAAGTTAGTAGGTGATGACCCCTTTAGGGGTCATGTATGTAATAATGAGATGGGTGACCACTTGATAGAAATAGAGGGGTGGGATGCATGGATGGAAAAAAGAGGGGTTGGGCTAGATGTGATAGATGTGATGGGTATGATGCAATGCTATCAATCCATGAGCTATAATTTGAATGATATTTTGATTGATTGATGGTTCCCTAGATAATGGTATATGTGATGGAGCAATATGATAAATTTATAACCCTAGATGTGCCCTAGTCAATGATATATGAAAGGGGGAATTCATAAAATTTGGATAGATTGATTATCAAGGATATGAGATTTGGACATATCCTAGGTGATAACATATGATAGGGAGAGATGTGACCTTTTATGGGATTGATTGATTAGATGATTGATTTATTGATTTATTTATTTATTGATGAAGAATATATGGATGTCATGATTTTTTAGTCCCAATCGATAGGTATGGGATATTGATGAAAAGACTAGAGAAATGAGTGAGCAGATGGTTGATTAATTGATCAATTGATTGATTGATGATTAATTAATTGATTGATTAATTATAACTCAAGGATTCTACCAATTCATGGATTAATGATGATGGATCATGTTGATGAAGGATTTGATAGGCTAAACTAGATTGGATTAGAGGACATGACAGATTGATGTCTGCATAATTAGGCTATGAGGATGATTAATAAGATATGTATAGCTAATATGCATAATGATGAAAGATTGAAAATTATTGTGGATGATTGAGAAATTACATGGTGGAAACTTATCACAAGATTGTAGATGATTGCATGATGGTGAATGATTATGAGATTGCATATGATATAGATCTTATGGACTTCAAGCTGATATAGTTCTCCCTAGAAGGGAGTTATGTGATAATAGATGATATGATAGGTTAGATGATGATGATGGTGATGATTCCCCAAGGATACCCCAAAGACACTGATTAATATTGGATAATATTGTTGATGATAATGATTGTTAGATATGTTAGATGAGATGTTAGTAATGATTGTTAGATGTATTAACTATTAGATAGATGATTAGATTTGAGGTAGATGATTGTATTAGATTATTGATGATTTGGATGGATGATTGAGTTTGGATGTTGGATAGAGGTTTATAGATGATTGGTTTAGATAGATGATTTGATGTATGTTTTATGGCATGTCCCCTTTTCATAATTAAACCAATCAGAAGACTTGTAGCCCATTCCTTATTCCTTGTAGGCTAAGGGATAAAGTCAAGGAAATAATTTAATAATTATGTTTTAAGTTGTCCTAATTCACTTTATTTAATAACATGGAAAAATCACACATATTATTATTATTATTATTATTATTATTATTATTATTATTATTATTATTATTATTATTATTATTATTATTATTAT
Organism: Torreya grandis; assembly: GCA_037957365.1. Classification (NCBI taxonomy): domain Eukaryota; kingdom Viridiplantae; phylum Streptophyta; class Pinopsida; order Cupressales; family Taxaceae; genus Torreya; species Torreya grandis. The sequence goes on along the minus strand of JARHVA010010524.1, from coordinate 140,824 downwards.
TATTATTATTATTAAGAGGGACAAAATTAATTACCATTAAGTGGATGAAAAGTGATATTTTATTAAAAGTATTTTTAAATACTTTTAGGGTGAAATTAGAAAATATAAATTATAAAAAGAGAAATGGAGCTTAAAGATTCATTATTTATTATTCATTTTTGACAATCAACCCCTAATCCATAATTTAGGCCATTGTGTTCAATCTTTTCATCTAAGGATGAAAACCTTTTGATATATAGGTGTGGAAGATGAAAACTCTCTAACCCATTGAAGTGATTCAATCTAGGAATCATAATTGTGCTTACAAATCAGGATTAAATTTTAATTTCAATGTGACTGAGAATTACCATCATTTTCCATCACTTGTGAGTGTTTGAAATAATTTCCAAACTAATGCATTGGGGTTTAGGTGGATATTTGTTATTCTTGAAACCCTTAATAGTTGATGTTCCCTTGATTGGGTTGTTGTACACCTGCATGTCTATTTTTCAGGTATTTGTCATATATATATGCTTGTCATTAATTTGAATTGAGGATGGCATATGCCCTCCTTATTACCTTTATTGTTGGGTTTTTTATTTTCTACCTCCTTGTGCCCATTGTGGACATTCTAGCCAATGTCACACATTAAAAAGGGACTACATCTATAGTAACATATTTCAGCATGCCATACCAATTGGGGACTAGTCTACCTTATTTCCAATCTATTGGACATTGATTGGTATTTATTATTGATTTTATTCATTTTTTGTGGGATTTTTATAGTAAGGGTTTATTTTAATCAATGTATAATTTATGATCATATCCTTAAATAATATTACAGTTATTAGATACAGATTTTCATTTTGCATGTTGTTGTTTAGGATTTATTTCATCTTACTTAAATTTAGAAAAAAAAATAGATTAGATAAAAATCATAGAAAGGGATATTATAGTGATATCAAAGAATTAATCTTGTCTACTTTTGGATTAGATTAAAAATCATGGGGAATAGATAAAATAAGGGTTTTATAGATGAGAAAAGTTTTTTTGTAGGAAATGATCAACTAGGGTTAGAGAGATCTAGAGAGAAAAATCCATAGGACAATGAAAGAATCCATGTTATAGTTACTATGATCCTTGCAGGATGTTAATATAAATAAGATGAATCAAGGGGAAATAAGCTTTTCAGCTAATGAGAGGATCTCAATCAAGCCCTTTAAAAACTTTCCAGGCAATTTTTTTTTAAGGAGTAGAAGCACACATTAAGAATTCAAGTTTCAAGGATTAACTATTGGATTAGTTTTCTATTAGATTCAAAGATTTAGCTTCATTTAGAAGATCATAAAAGAAAGATATTATTTAGGAGGCATGGTTATAAGAGCAATGTGATAGAGATGAATGCAAACTTCTTACCTTTGATGAATATGATGAGTTTGACATGTAAAAATGTTATATAACCTTTGAATAATTCTTGGAAATATTCAAAGAAAATAAAAGTGGAAGGCTAAAGAAGAAAGAAGAAAAATTTGAACCAAAACCACAAAAAGTCACCAAGGAGCGAATACCAAAATAATTAAAAAGGGTGGAACCTAAAATTGTGATGGATACAATTAAGCCAAATCTATTAGAAGTGGTCAAAGAATTAGTGGTAGAGCATGAGCCAAATAACAAAGAACAATCAAAACTACAAAAAATCAAGAGTAAATAGCTCATGGAGAAATACACCATACAAGAGGAAGTAGAAAAAGATGTTCCTATCCAAGAAGCACCCATCAATCTCCCAAAGATTGAGTTCATTCCATATGAAGGTGATTTGATATATAACTATAAAAATAAAAGTGAAAATAATATTTTGGTTAAACCTAAATTCTTGAGATATTTGAATGATGGAGTTGATACAAATTTATAAAAGGAATCAATATAAGAAGATAAGCACTTGAACCATTCCTATGATGTCATTTAAAACTATGAAAGGAATGTTTCGATCCAAGACACATATCAGATTGAATTTTAGAATGATTCTACTACTAAACATGCACTTGAAAAGAGTATTTTAGTAGAGGTAAGTGTTGAGTTCACAAATTCAACAACTAAGGGTAAGAAGTTTGAATATCTCAGTGATATAGTTCAGGGCATGAAAATATTAACTTTAGTAGAGGTTTGACATCATTGCAAGATTATTTACATAATATAAATTACCATAAGAATGGAGAGAAGGTGAAGAACACAACTCATAATAAAGCAATGTAGATCCTTTCACTCAAGGTTATCTATTTCTCAGAGTATGGAATCTAAGTGATTGCTTGAGACACCTAATACTGAAGTCCGAAGTAATGTAAGCAATGCAAAATCATGTCATTCACATATTAAATGATGAGACTACAAATATAAATGTTTTTATGAAGATATTGTGGGGATTTTCATATATCTAGGAGAGTCATGTCATGTATGTCAATTGCTTTTGATAATCTCCTATGGCAAAGATGACTCTCCATCCCCTACTTCAGTTGATATTCGAACATGAAGCAATCTTCATGGATTAAAGCTTGTTGTTGAGGGATAAATTATACCACAATGTGAAAATAGAGCAAAATTCATAATTCCATTAATTACTATAATGAATCTAGAGGATGTTGTTGTAACTGGTGCAGGTGTGCATCATGGAAGGCAAGGAAAACATACTTTTCCATATCTAAATGATTTTGAATAATAGGAGGGAGATCTAAACCTTTTTCCATGTATAGTGGTGTTGACATTTTACCCTTCCATTCTTGGAAACAATCCTATTACACTTGGTGAGATTGAAGTTATTTGAGTTGTTCTTCCATGGAGAACTATATTTACCAATATTGTTCTTATACTAAAATTACTATAGAATTTTCACAAAATGATGGTGGAATATAGAGTTATTTCCCAATGAACCTAAATGATTAGATATCTCACACCATTGCAAATATTAAAGAGAGGAATAAAATACCAAATTGCAGTGAATCATAGAGATGTCATTAATTACTTTTGGGTCATTGACTATTTTAAATAGAAGTTGTTGCATTGGGAAAGATGTTTTGTGGACATTGGATCAACTTATAGCCTAATTTCCAAGTTTACATGTTCTCATATTGGTAATGATACATTTTATGAATAGGAGAATGGCTTGATCTCATATGTCATAGAGAGGGAAAAAAAGTAAAGTTGGGCCATGTGGAGTATTTTGATTAAAGCCTAAGTAGGACTGCAACTAAAAACTACCAAAAAAATAAAAAAAGGATTTATATAATTGATTCAAGTCAATTATTGATCGACCAAGGGTGTGAGTAAGAATAATATCATATTTTAGAAGGCAAATATTGTTTTTCTTTGAGCTCATTTATGAAACAAGACAATGCTAAGGTGCAAGGTTTTATTGATAAAGTTGATTCTCATACAACATTTATAAGTCATAAAGTGAAATTTGATGCTATTAAATAAGGTATTCACAGTAGTTATAACAACAATGTTGATAGAGCTCAAGAAGTCAAGGAAAGGAGGGAAGTGGAAAACCATCAAGTTGTCACCTATGATTATGATTCTCAGAGAGATCATAGATCTATTTATGATAGCTAGTTTGGAGGAGAGGAATATGACATTATCAATGGGAAATTCAAAGGAAAATAACCAAGGCTAACTTGTTTTCATGTACCTACAAGAAAGAAATGGTATTTGTTGAGATAGTAGTCATGATTTAAATAATTATGGATCACTTACCACTAGCACTAGGACTTCAACCTAATGTTGTTTTGGAAATTAGTATTTATACTAAAAAATACATGACACTTTATGGTCAAGAATTCATACACTATTTTGTCATGAAATTTTACATTTTATGACAACACCCCCAATTACACTCATAAAATCAATTAGAGGTGTTTTAAGGATAAGGAAAATAATTTTTTTTTTATAATGGGACATTGAATCTGTAGCCCAATGGACAAGGCTTGGGTCACATACTAAGATTTGATTATCATTTGACCTTAAAAATTATGAATCATTAATTGGTTTTCAAAGTAGCATTATGGATGAATATGCATTAGAGGAGAATATTTTAGTCAGCCCCAATTTATGAGTTTTGAGTCACAAAAGTTGAGCATGTTGAGGCTATCTCAACAATTTCTCTTTCAATAAAAGAAGGTAAGCATTTTTATTGAATCCTATGGTATGGAGACATTTCATAATTTATTGCTTCCTTTTATGTCATTTCAAGATTCTTGTCATCATAGAAAGCATGCTACAAATGGAAATAAAATCAAGGATACAACTTACAATATAGGGTATGAAGACTACTCTTGCATATGAGATCTAAGTGAACTTTTGAGGACCAAAGTAAGTAAGAGGATTTGATATCATGTTTGAATTCTTCATCTTTTGTATTTGGGTAGAAAGGAAGCTCATGAGGTATCATATAGGTTATTTTGTGCATTCTAGCTAAGTTGTGAAGGATCATTACTAACGATTCATAAATCATACCTTCAAGCTAAGTACAACACTTGAAGACAAGGTTATAGATGATGTTTTAGCTAGATAATTCTACATATAGGTTTTCCATTCTTGGATGTATAAAGGAGAATTCACAAAGGATGAGATCAGAGTCATTCATGAAGTAGTATAAATGTAGGTAGACTTAAGAAGAATCAAGGAAGAAGTTAAAATTTATCTAAGTTTAGCTTTAGTAGGTTTTATAGACATGTGAGACACATTATCAGATCATAACATGTGTTCAGACACACATTAGATCTCAACACACTAGTGAACATACTCAACAAAACCTACCATGTGCTTGAACATACCATGGACCCTAACATGTATCCAAGCACATGTCAAACTCCATCCACTATCTAAACCTTCATTGGTTTAGCCTCTGCCACTTGTTTGGGCATATCATGGACCCTCAAACTTTGAAAATACAAGTGTTGGAACCTAATTGCTTGTTCGACATACTCCTAGACCCTAATACTTGTTCAAAAAGTCTCTAAAATCTAATGCATGTCTATATAACTTGTAAACTCCACCATACTAGAAACCCCTCAACATCCCAACCTCTTTTTGACATGCTACAAAAATCCACCCTCTATCTAGCACACCATCAAATTTTGACTATTGTTCAAAGACATTCTAAAGTTTGCTTTATTGCATAACTAGATCTAAACTTTGTTCTTCATCCAAACAAGAGGATTTCATCAAATATCAACTCAAGCATCTTTTTCTCTATACATGTAGTTAGATCACATCATATGTCAACTTTAGGTCCCCTGATAGAAGAAGGCACATATACAAACTTTGGGCTCATAGTTCATAAAAGAATTTGGTAAAGAATAAATGTAGTGCATAGAATAAATTATGGTCAGAGAATTTATGACAATGGACTACCTCATGTAGTTATCTCTCCAAATTCAATGTAATATCCAAAGCTAGTCCTGATGATGGCTAAGTACTATGATGTAGATAAGAGAGAAGAGAAGAATTCATTTGACATTATCAGCAATAGAGTGAGATTTTAATGAAAAATCAGACTTCTCAAAAAGATCTTGAATTTTGTCCCAATGCAAAGACCAAACCTAAGAGTTGAATTTTGACTATAAAAACTTGGTATAAAAACTAAATCTCAAAATACTCAAATCAAGATGGAGAATTATAGCTACACATGGAGGCTATGGAACCTGACATCCATCCAATCAAGTCAAGTAACCTAACATTTTTCCAAGTAGACTAGGGAACCTGACATGTGTCTAAACATAGGGCATAGTCCACCATGTGTCTGAACACAAGGCAGAATCCACCATGTGTTTGAATAGGGTGAAATCTACCTTGGGCCATAACTTTCACATTCAAACTCTATTTTAGATCTCATTTGATGGGTTAGAAATATAATTTGACAAATAAAATTCTACCTTAAGGACACATGGTGAAAAATATTTATCTTGGACTTCTAAAATCAAGGGGGATAATCATATCTATTCAAGTAAGGCAAAATTTTAGATGTGTTCAAGCATGGTCTAATCTCCCTTGGCCTATAACTTTTGCATTCAAACTCCAATTTGTCTCTCATTTGATGTGTTGGAAATAACATTTTTACTCAAGGATATAGGTGAAAAAGATTCATCTTGAACATTAAAAATAAAGGGGGAGAATCATAGTTGTAAAAGCAGGGTGAAGTTCCCACAACTACAAAAGCAAGGTCCAAGTTCCCTTTGTCCATAACTTTTACATACGAACTCCATTTTGCATCTCATTTGATGTGTTATAAATATAATTTTATTAAAAATATTTTTCCTTAAGGAAACAATGAAAATAAATCATATTGATATTCTAAAATCTAATGGGAGAATCATAGTTGTAGAAACAAGGCAAAGTTCATAGTTTTCAAGTTGTGCAAAAACACCAATGCACTTTTGAAAGTCATGAAAATTGGTCATTGCACTTTTTGAAGTTGTGAAAATATGTCAACTCACTTTTGAAAGTTTCAATTCATGTAAATTTTCCAATGCACTTTTTCAAGTTATGCAAATTTGCTAGTGCACTTTTTCAAGTCATGCAAAACCACCAACACATTTTTGCAAGTTGTGCAAATTGTTTAATGTGTTTTTACAAGTTTTTAAGATGTGAAAATTTGATATTAAAATTTTGAAAGATACTAAAAGGAAAAAAAGGTGTTTATTAACTATAACCACACAATTAAACCTATAAATACAAGATTGGGGCTCATTTGTAAAGGTTCTTGACAATTAAAATTTTCTAGCAAAACAAAGAAAGAGGATATTGTATCTACAGCTTAAAGAGAATCAATATAAGGAGATTTTTTTCAAACTTTATGTTTGAAATATGTTAATGGAAAATGTATGTGTGTACATACATATATATTTGATTCTCTTCTTTCAAAATTTTGTTGATATTACGGTTAATTAGTCAAAAACATAGGGATTTTGTTGTAGACTTTCTTCTTTGAATTTACATTCTTAATTTCTGCAAATAGTGAAACTTTGGTGGGGTGAAAATTCTAATTTTATAGGGAAATACAAGATAGTTTTCATATTATTGATATTAATATTAGATAATTATTTTGGTTTATGTTGTATGATCTTATTAATATGTAATGTCTTTCCTACCCATTAAATGAGAAATGTTTCTTTCTAGTGAAATCACCCTCCTTTTTGACGTTTCTAGTAAGTTTTTTGAGTTTGGCCCAATGGATTTGTTATTATTATACCTTTATATGCATATTTATTTCCTCTATCACTCTTCCTTCATATTCTCTTTCTATCACCTTTTTTTACTTATGATTAAAATTACTACCTTGCTAGAGACCAATTTTTTTGTGAATAGTTTCCTTTACCACATCCTTTTGGTTTTCAATAAAGTTAGGTCCACCTGCTAATAAGAGAGGGAATTTGTCCCCACATTATTTATTGATATAATTAATCTATACCCATGTTATTGAATAAAATTTTACATTTATCCCCTCTACAAATTTTTTAGCCAACACACTGTAATGCAAAATTAGTTTTGGATACAATGCAAGCATCAAGTAATTATCAAAACCATGCCAAATATGTGAAAATTTTCAATGAACATAACCAATTGGTAAAATGAGTAATAATATTGGTACTATTAAATTGTAATGTCTATTAAGAGGCACAATAAATGATCTATTTAGTTAATATTCATCTATATTATAGTATAAGTATTTTCCATTCAGGGTGTGAATTAGGACCAAATGTTAAAGGTGCTCAAGCTATTGCAATGTCACTAGGGTCATTGATTTATGGTCACGGGGACATAGACAAGATATATGTGCACTCAAAAATAACTATAGTGTAAAATAGTGTAGTAGAGAGTGGAGGTTATGTAACATTCAAATTATGTGCAAAGGCAATTCTAGACTCATGTCAACAAATTGTGTGCAAGGAATTAAGAACATGGGATTGTTAGTTTCCAATGATGAATTGGGATATAGGTATTATAGATATGGTCATTTGGGGAGATCCATATTAGTTTAGATTACAATTCCTTGAGGGCAAGAAATTCTAGGAAGGGCAAATTATCATGCCCCCTATTGATAATTAAATCAATCAAAAAACTCATAGCATATTCTTTATTTCCCATAGGCTAAAGAATAAAGTTAGGGAACTATTTTGATAATAATATTTTAATTTGTCCTAAATCATTTTATTTCATAACATGTAAAAATGACACTTGTGTATTATTATCATTGAGAGGGGCAAAATTAATTATCATTAAGTGGATGAAAAGTGATATTTTATTAAAAGTATATTTAAATAATTTTAAGGTGAAATTATAAAAGGAGAAGTGGGGCTAAAAGAGTCATTATTCATCTTTGATAGTCAAACCCTAATCCTGAGCTTGAGACATTATGTTTAATATTTTTATTTGAAAAAAAACACTCTAATATACAGGTGTGGAGGATGAAAATCCTCTAACCCATTAAGGTGATTCTATCCAGGAATCATAATTGTGCTCGTGAATTGGGATTAAAATTTTGTTTCAGTGTGATTCAAGATTTTAATAATTTTCAACCCTTCTAAGGGTTTTAAATAATTTCTAGACTACTAAATTGGGGTTTAGGTTGATGTTCACTATTCTTAAAACCCTTAGTAGCATATTTTACCTTGATTGGTTGACATAAAATTGTGTGGCTATTTGGAGGGCATTTGCCCCATATCTATGCTTGGTGTCAATCTAAATTAATGATGATTGTATGCCCTCCTTCTGACATTTATTATTGGGTGTTCTCCTTGCTACCATGGGCATTCCAACCAATATCATACTCTAAAAATGACTATTTTACATATACAACATCATATTTCAGCTTGTATTAGTTGGGGACTATTGCACCTTATTTTCATGATTCTAGACATTAATTGACATTTATTGTTGACTTTATTAATTTGTTGTGAGATTTTTATAGTAAGGGTTTGTTGTAATCAATTTTGAATTTATAATCATCTCCTTGGATAGATATTATAGTTGGGTTGTTATTATTTTTGGATTTTTGGTTTACGTGTTATTATTTAAGATTTATTTCAGCTTGCTTAAATTTAGAAAATTATTAATAAAATTTGAATAGAGAAAAGTCATAAAAAGGGATATTAAAATATAGGTAAATATTTTGATGATTGTATGTTTTGTAATTCATAATTTTTTAGGGTTTTGTGTTGTGATGGTCTTGATCCATATGTATAAGAATCATGTTTAATGTAGCATTAGGCATTATGCACCATGATATGTGTAACCATGGTGACATTTTGTCTTAATGCATGTAGGATTGATGTAAAAGATAAATAGTTTATAAAAATGTAAAATTAGCACATAGAATAATGCATCATTGGTATGAATAACCAAGATGATGTATTTATTTTATGTTATTGCATGAGCGTAAGATAATATTAAAAAAGATAACTTAAAAATATGGATAATAGTGACTCGATAACAATGATATTTATAGAGATATATAGTTAACTAAAAATAGATAAAGATACAAATGTTTGATAAAATTAAATTATTAATATATTAACAAATGCACTTAATGAACAAATGTCCAGTAGTCAAAGTGCCACCCCGAAGATATGCCAAGATGTTTCTAAAATAAGATATAAAACATCTTCCACTTCATTAACAAGGTCAAGATGGGAATAAAGGATGGACATAATAGGATAGAAAATAAGATGGCATAGGATGTTTAGGATGGATATGGATGATTACAGGATAGGGATTTAGATGTAAATGGGGCTAAAAATGGATATTAGGATATCAATAGAGGGAAAAAGTGTATTTTTCCCTAAGTATAGAGGTAATTGAAAATAACAAATTATTATGCATGATGATATAAATTGGTTTTTCTCATGGTACTTTCCCAAGGTGCCGGAAAACATTTCTTTTTAATTTGATTTTTCTTATTTTTTGATGGCTTGATGGCATCTCAATTTATTTGAGGCATATGAGTTGCATGATGTTGAAACATTATGATAATTAATTTATACCTATTTTTGATATATTTTTTTCTAGGATCATGTTGTTGATGTGGTCTCCAATGATGTCATTGTTGTCTTCATTGATTATTTATTAGACTTCCTCTAGACATCTCAACTAGGTGTCTTCATATCCCCTAAGAAATACAATGTTTCCAAGGAGGATAAAGTGTGATAAGGTTTGCATTAAGGATCTAATTTTATGGTTTCATAGGATTTGGATGGATGATAGGATATTGGAGGGATGTGTAAATTTTAGGAGACCATAAATTGGGACTACACCACTATTGATTCTGGATGTTCTAATTGTGCTTTATGTGACATGCTTTGGATGTTGCAAAGACTTTTGAAACCTCTTCCAAGAGAACCCAAAGACTTGTTTCTTCCTTGGGTTTGAAAATTATTATGATCTAAATGGTTTGAGTATTATCATTTTTTTCATTAGTGACTTTAATGATGTCTTGTTAAAATGATGCAAATCTAACTTTTTCATTTATTAGCACCTCAAAGAAGTTTTCACCAAAAAAATCTTCTTAATATTTTGGATCTACTTTACTTTGATTATCTCATAGCTCCTCAAGAAGTTTTTTACTAAGGGACTTTTATATTTTATTTTTTTGACTATTTTAATTTTGATTTCCCACTAGTGCCTTAAGGAAGTTTTCATTAGGGGATGTTGATTTTTGATTTGGCTGATTTTTTTATTTGATTTGATTTTGATTTTTTATTGAATCGAAGCTGATTATTTATTATGCTCTGTATATTGGATATTATCTCAGATCCCCATGGATTCTACAACTAATGTGCCACTATGGAAGGAGTTTAGAGGTGTGTAATTCTTTTGGTCCCATTCAATGGTTGCAAGAGGTTGATTGTTGAGATGATGGAAAGGATTAGAGTTGGAAAAAAGATGGGGGATATCGATGAAAGGATTGGTGTTATCAATGAAAATATTGGTGATGTCTATGAAAGGATTAAGGGCATCATGATATTCATAGAGACTACTAGGAGGCATGTTTCAATATTAACAAAAACTTCCTTAAGAATCAAAGAAGGATCAATGAGGTAGTTGTATTGATATGGTAGATGTACATAGCCAATACCGTGCACTCTTGATTTAGATGGAGATACTGATGATGATTCTAACATTAAATCTGATATTGATTCAGATGTCAATGCTAGATTTATAGATGGTATTGATGATGTGATGCTACCAATATAGAATGTTGATTTTGATTATGATTGTGATGATGATGTTGATTTTGATCTTGATATTGATGATATTGATGTTTGGATTGTGGCTACAAGGAGGGCTTGTTGGATTATGTTTTCAATAAGTCCCTCATTCAATTTTTTCTTGGTGATGGATGCTTTAGGACAAAGGGATTTTTTAAAATGGGGGATTTTGTGTGATAGGTAAAATATGGACTGGTGATCAATGATGGGTTCATCACAAATGGATTTATTGAAGTGGGGTTTATCAAAGATTGGTGGATTAAATATAGGTTTGTCCAAGATAGGCTCTTCAAGGTAAGGTGAATGGTCATAAAAAACATCTTTACAGTGAGTCTTGTTAGAAATGGGTTTGTTATCTTGATCATGGTTTGGAAATGAAGAGTTTGATCATGATCTAGAAAGGAATTTTGGCATATCACCTCATGCTCACTCTTAGATGTGAATGTGCCCAATTTTATTTTTATTTTGATGTCATCGTGATTGATTAGGTCTTAGATGTAATTTTTGAATGTGAGGCATCTATTGTTAGAATACCCTCAAATTTTGTGGCACTAAAAATATTGGCCTTCTCTATACCAAGATGGTTTAGGTTTAATAAGATCAAAAGGCTTAGTCTATGAATAAATTGTCATATTTTTGGCAACTAATTGTAAAAATATGGCTTCCAAGGGTCCACTGAGAGGAATATATTGTCTCCTTTTACAATTTTGTTTAGATGTGGAAGATTTTGATTTTAGATAAGATGATTGTCCTTGGTTTTGGAAAGACATAATTAGATGATTATATTTTATGTGTCTCAAGGGTGGGCTAGTATTGGATAAGGTTGCCAAGATAGGTTTCCCTTTGATAGTGTGATAAGGGAAATCATTATCAAGTCTATAACTATTAGAAGGAAAGTTTGATTTTGATTGGCTAGTGTAGGGGATAAGATTAGGCTAAGATAGATATGAAAGGACTTGATTTTTCTTGGTTGTGATGGAACTTAGGTTTATAGGATTAAAGTCAGTAGAAAGTTAGGCATTTATTTCTAAGAGCCACAAAAGTATGATGCCCTTATTTTTAAAAATGTATTATTTAAAATGGGCTATATCTAAATTTTTTTGAGTGCCATGGATCAAGATTGGAGAAAAATAGATGTTGTGATGTTTGTTGGCCCCAATCGATAGGTTTGGGGGATCAAATAGAAATATTGGGAAATAAGTGAGTGGATTGTTGGATGAGGTAGACCAAATTTGAATTTTGGATTGTTTAATGTGGGTTTTTTATGGTTGGGTGTTTTTTATATGATCTTGTTTTATATTGATTCAAGTTTTATTTGATGTTTATATGGATCTAAATGTTATGTTTAGATAGGTGATGAAGGATGTTAGATAAACTTGAGTAGGTTGATTGATCTTGGATGTAGGCTAACTTGATTTGGACTGATTAAGGTATGATTTAACCCTTGATAGATGATAATCTTGGACAAGATTCTTGGATTGATTGGATTAGGGTCACTTTGGATGTAACCATAGATGATGATTAGATTGATAGATGCTAGATTGGTTGAACTTAAGATTGTAAGGTAGCCCAAAATATGGATGACTCAAGATTGGTCTGGTGAAACAAACATCAAATGAGATTAAGTATATGATTGGATTTAGATCAATGAGGATTTTTTGATAAGATATTGGATTAAGAGTTAAGTGGATGGTTGGATTGGTTGATGATGTAACTCAAACTTGATTATAGTTTAGGGTTTTAATAAGATAATATTGGATGTTGGTTGATGGGATTATGTGATTGTGGATGACTACAAACTTGGTGTGATTTGGGTGATTGGTTTGAGCTTAAACTATGGATGATTTTGTTGGCTTGATAGGATAATGATCAAATTGGACTAGGTTTATGAATTTTCAATTTATTAAGGGTTGGATAAGGAATGTTGGTCGATGTATGTTTAGACTCATGGATACCAAGGTGTACTCAAATTAAGGAGTCTTGATGTTTGATCTATTTTAGTATGATGTTTATTAAGGATGTTGATGTGTAGGTTGATTTTAGATAACAAATGTTGTCTGGTGTAGGGTGTGAGGTATTCAAATAGTATGAGTCTCAATAACACTCAAATAAGGTCAATAAATACACAAGCCTAAGCTAGTATATAAGGGTGTACAACACAACTAAAACCCCACCAATCTAATCACATAAATTTTTGGGTAGGTTGGTCTTCCAACCCTCACTCTATATCTATATGTGGTGAGTGATATTTTGGGATGTTGTTTCCCTTGCACTAATAGTTTTTTATGGTTAAAGGGTCTTAATCTAGTTTGTATGAGGCTCTCTAGATGTTTCCCTTAAATACCTCATGGTACATGGGGCCCAAGTCTATATAAGGATGTTGTCTAATTCCTGAGTATTGGAGTATGACCTCCTCACTTCACAAAACCCTTTATGGGGAATCCTTCTTAGCTTTACAACAAATTTTCTTGATATTTATACTCCACCAAAACATATTTTAATGATTTGGATCCTAACTTTATTGACACTCCACAAATTTTTAGATTGTGAATGAGAACCTAAATTAATCGATGAGTTACAAATAGTTATTACTACTTAAATGATATTGTTGAGTACTTGAATACTTGATTTGATGAGAGAGAGTTTTTAGATTTAACTCACTATTATTAACACTTGGTTAATTAAATAAATATTTATTTGTCTACTTGTGTGCCTAATGTAATTTTTTAATGGTGACTTATAGTTTTCAAATTACCTATTCGATGAGGATTAGAGAAGTTGTTTGTTTATCTTGTTGCTCAAGATTTGATATTATCAATACAACTAGATATTTGTTAATTAAATACTTGTGATCAAATTGTATGTATACTTTGGTTTGGGTAGTTTTTACCCTAATTTTAAACATTTTTGGATGTATGCCAAAGTTTCATTATGTATATCTTCTAGATATATTAGATGATAAACCTAGATATATCTTGGATATTGAGTTTGAGTGATGGTAGTTTTATGAGTATTTGTCCCAAATATGTTACCAAGAGACTATTCATAGTAGCATAAGGATGGGTGTTTGAAACTTAATGCGGTCTGCAACATATTCTTTAGTGTTTGGTATTATTTTTTTAGCCTATAATAACTTTGGACTCTATATGGTCTTAATATTTGTAGTTTATTATAACTTTGGAAGGTGTTTGGTCCTACTTTTTAAAACATTGAGGATGGAATATTCATATGATAGATCATGATATTTTTATATCTAGTTTTTTTAGTGATTGATGTTAATAAAAAATCATTTGTTTTATCAATATTATTCTCAGTGTTTGTGCATTTTTAGGCTCAACGAGAAAAATGAAGACATCCTACATGGATGACAACACTTCAATAGACTTCTAGAAGTGGTAAAAATGATTCCAATCAAACAAGTGTTTATTAATGCAAGTTTACATTACCAACAATTACAAAATTAGTATTCTACATCAAGCAACAATTTTGCTCGTGGTACTTTCATACTCTTGATAATGACACAAAATTGTTTGGATGCCCATTCTGAGTGTTTTTAATATGAACAGGGATTCTAAAAGTCACCCCAAGAGGAAATAATCTAAGGGAATGATTTGGAGCAAGTAGGCTGGAGTTAGAAGATGATTACTAATAGAGTGTGGGTGTTTGGTTAAGAAGCCTAAAAGAACAAAGAGGTATGTTCAATATAGAAAGGGATGGTGTGTGTCATTATTATCATTTTTTTATTCATTAGGAGAGGAATTGTGATGTATGTAATATTTTCCCTTCATCAAGTAAGAACAATAAAAGTGATTTTGGGTTTCCACTCTCATATTTTATGTGGGTATATGGTAAGACACTACAATGACAAGGCTATTATAAAAGTGGTTAATCAAAATATTATATGTTTAATGCACACATACAACAACATGCATCCATAAACATGGGATGAGATTTTTCCATACATTCAACATAACTACAACAAATATTTGTATGGTGTTGTCCAAATTTGACTTTTAGGTCAAATTGGGGCACCCCTAGGTAAAAACTTGACTTTTAGGTGTTTTATAGGTCTATTGTAGATGTCACAAGGTGTTTCATAGGTTAATTTGTGTCACTTAACATTTTAATAGCCTTGTTCATTAGTTTTTAAGTCTTTATATCATTTTTTAGTCATTTTAGGGTCAAAAAAGGTGCATTTAATGAATTTTATAGATTATTGGGAAGTGTGAGGGTCCCAAAAGATGATGTCATGTCTCATGTTTCCTAAAAGGTCTTAATTAATTGAAACCAATAGAAAATTAGTAGGTTCCTTAGAAAAAGGGTAGTTTTCTTGAGGAAAAGAAGAATTTTGGCACTTGTATAGCTCCTTGGGAAGTCTGCCACATGGTAAAGGATCATGGCATGTATATTTAGATTTCTGAATCTCAATTCCATGTTTGGTTTGCTCTGAAAGTTCCACTTTTGTCCCAAAATTTTTCTACTCCTTTTTCAATCTTCTTGGCAAGTAAAAGTGACCTTCATGTTTGTGCTTGGTACAGGTAGCTCGGGAGGTTTAAAATCAAATCCCTTGGGGAGGTTAAATTAAAATCATATACCTCAATTTTAATATAATTATTTTAACCTATAGTTTCCTATACTTTATGAACCATCCTCATGAAGTTGACTATACTTTTTTGCTTATTAATCTGTGTATCTTGTAGGTTTTTCTCTTATTTAGGAAGGTCCATACAATTCACATTTTGATATTAGTTTCAATGGATTTTGAATCCATTTTATCCATGATTTGTTTCACATTTTTATTTTATTTTATGAGCCAACTAACTCAGTTTACAAGGAAGAGTGAAGGAGTGGAGTTACAGTCATTTCTTCCAATTGTTGAGGTTTTCTTCTATGTTATGGTTCCATAAGGAAGTGACGTGATGTTTTTTTCCCATATATGTCTTTAATTCATATTTAATTCAAAATATAACTCTAAATATCCACTTTAAGAGCCAAGATAACAAGTAAATGCATAAAATAGTCATCTACAATAGTTGTATGCCCTATCATCAGTTGGAGGAGCATGAAAAATGTGTTTGAAAATTATATGATGTTTTAAGAGTCAAAACATTATTTGTCATCATATTTAAGAATTTTTAAGTAAGTTTTAACAACTAAAAAGGCAAAAATGGTCTTGAAGTAAACTTGTGACATTTTGAGATAATTTCCCAAAACTGTCAAAATTGAGGTTCAAGCCTTTTTTTGGGTGTCCTTATACAGTGTTGCATTCATATCTAGATCCTCCAAGCACATTTTTTTTCAAACTCCCATATAGTCCTATCAGTTTAAAAATAAGAGGGATGTAGAGGTTGAGGAAGGTAGTTTTCTTAAGCCCTCAAGTTGCTCTCCACGACACTGAAATCACTCAGTGCTATCTACAACCAATAGAGTACTTGTCAAACATTGAAAGCATAAGGAAGGTTTTGAGGTCTTTATGAGGTATTAAATTAGTTTAGGTAAATCATCCACTCTACCATTATTTCATGATCCATTAATACAAACAAGATACTCTAATCCTAAATGAGACCCAAACATAGCACCTACAACTAATATACATAGTTGTAGATGAACGAGATGCATTGAAAAGTCAAGGTGAGGTTGGAGGTCTTGTGGATACATTTTTTTATTTTGTTAAAAGTGAATGTGAGTCTAAAATGGTTTGAATATCTCAATGGGATAATAATATAAAAGTGAATCCAAAATTTCATATTAAAAACTTGTTACATACACCTACAACCAAGCCTAAAGGAGGAAAACACAGTCTTGAAAAGCACAAGGAAGGGAAGAAGGCATAAAAAATGTTTTGAGGAAGTGTAAGAATGAAACATGATTGAGGAATATTATAGGCACCATGGAGTTATTTATGACACTTCAAGACCCTAATTGAACAAAAGAGTTGGAGACAGTCTGTACAAACAACCTAAATGACCATCTACAACTGATAGTAAGGTAGCATTGGTGTTTTAGTAGTGTTTTAAGGAATCTAAGGAGAAGTGAGGATATAAAAAAATGGTTTATAAATTAATGTTTTTATATAAAGTCTCAAATAATCATAACCAAGTCCAAGTAGATGAAAATCACCTATAGGCTAGGTTCCAAAAATAGGTCACAGTCTGAACTAGATAGAGAGCAAAAGGGGTGCTTTGATAAGGATCTATGCCTATACAAGATGAGATGAATGAATAAAAACAAAATAAATTGACTCTTAAATGTATATAAATGGAAATATATCACAATTTTTATAGAATATGTGTACTATCAAACCCATTTTCTCTAAAATAGAGTTGATTGTGTTGTCTCAGTCAATAGACAGTAAGTAGAGAGGATGTATTATTAGTGTAAATAAGACATGAACATGAAACAAATGAATATATATAATTTAAAAAATGTATTTATAACTTTAAATAAAGTTTTTAACATAATTTTAAGGTCTAATAATTTCAAAATAACCTATAGGTAGCAAAATATGCAGGCAGGCTCAACTCTCTCAGACCTAGTTAGGAAAGAACACAACCCAAAGTGTAAACATGACTAGGAAAGGTTTATAATAAAAATGAGAAAATATATGATGAGATTAACTAAAATTTTATACTCTAATTAATTTTAAACAAATTAATAATAGGTTAAAATGTTGCATCACATAGTACATTTCCTAGGCCCTTACACACAGTCAACTCCTCACAGTCTACCTTTGAAGGAACCAATCTTGGAATTTAAAGTTTTGAGGGGTTAAATGATATTAAATAGGAATTAATTTTGTTTATGTATGTAATAAAAACTTTATTAAAACCCTCCAATGTTAATTTTTCTTGATAAAATAGGGGAAGTACCCCGTATTTTATCTCAGACAAGGGGTATTTCCCCTCATGCACAAATTGATAGTTTTAAGAGAATAGGATAGAAGTATGTATCAAAAATATGTATGTAAATTTAAAGAGTATTTGAAAATATTAGGGACACAAATATAAATCATATAGGAGTGGATCTCAATAGAATATCCCAAGCTACAAGGGTTGTAGTCATGACTCATGAGGCATGGTTATGCCTAAAGGCCAAACAAGGGGTCAGTTTCAATTCTAGATTTAAGATAAACTTATAATGAATTATATAATTTTTATGAGGTTATTATAGATGTGTTTTAACTATTATAATGCAAGGAAAATCATAAAAAGTCTTTTTGTGCTCTAGGGTGCAGTCGGGCCTGTTAGGCAAGGTTCAAGCCTAAGGCTAAATGGGAAACCACTTGTATTTATATCATAATATTAACATCCTCATGGATTAAAAACATGTTTTTAGGGTGGATACAGAGATTAAAAATATTTTTTAATGCATATAAAATTCAAATAATCCATTTTTTGGCTCAAGATAATCTAGACTATAAGAAACAAGAAAATAGGCTTGATAAGTCACGTTCAAATGCTTACATATTTTTGGAGGGTTTGCATGGAGGAAAGAGTATTTTAGGTAATTTTATGAAAGTCTTGAAATATTAATTTGTGGAATTTTTTGGAAACTTCAATATTAGGTTTTTATGAATGAACCTTAAGAGTGGAAATGGACCTAAACCCTTATAAAACCCTTACAGTGACCAATTTGTGAAAATGGAGTTGGAAAGCTAATATTATGGCATATTTTTACCATTAAAAATATTTTAAATTTTATATAACTAACTCAAGATCCCTCCCATGATTTTTAGTTATATGGAATTGTACAAACAAGGGGAAAATGGGGTATTTTTTTACCATTTTTGGTATTTTGCAGGTTCTATGAGGATTTTGAAGATGAAACCATATTTGGGAGAAATATTAATAATTTTTATAATTCCCCATGTTTATTTCATGCCTCATAACAAATCTTAAATTCCTCAATAGGATCTCTCATCTCAGCCAGTCAAAACTGGCATATTAGACAAGCTAGTGAAAAGTATGAAAACTCTAAGTGGAATTGATTTTAAGGTATCCCTTATGATTATAAAGACATGGAATATCTTTAAAATTTTAATAAACTCCATCCCATGTATTTTCATGATAAAATTATTCTAATTTTGAGTCCAAGTGTGCAGGGTACATGGAGGAAGAGTTTTATGGACTATAGATGATGATAGCTCCATTCTAGATTATTATAGAGGACCAGACCTATAACCAATGCATGGAGACGATGACTAAAACCATTACCCTTAATTAAAATCATTTTAATTCTTCCTAATCAGTTATGAGGTGTAAAAATAAGGCCACTCATGAAGGCATTTTTCTGAGCCAACACAAGGCATTTCTTGCCACTTTTCCTGAAGTTTATGCCTTGAATTGACACTTGTGCTACCTAACATTGCATATTTCATCCCATATCCTCTTATAATTCACAATTAATTTATTATCTCAGATTGAAAAGTGTTCTTATGACCCTTTGACTTCTCTCTTCTCCTCTCTCTCTCTCTCAAGTTCTATAAGAACTAGCCATTTTAGCCATTGTAGCTTGAGATCCACCTGAGTATGGTGAATCCCTATTCAAATACATAACATTTGATAAATAATACTACTTATTTTTATCTCTTTAATTACTATTCATATTTTTTTCAATTGGATGATGAATCTTGCTTAGTGAAAACTATGAATTCCTTAGCATGTTGTTTCATTATTTTACCTATTTGTAGCATCTTCTTGTAGGGCATGTGAAGTGTTTTAAGAGATTTCCAAGTTTGAGTGAGTTATTATATTCAATAGTGACATTAAATGCCCCTTGTATATTCCTCATATCCTAAGGAATTCATCCATAACCTCATAATGTAACATTGATGTGAGAAGACATAGATTAAAGAAGTGTATGTTTAGTTTGTCCTTTATTCTCATGTGTAACATGCTATTGGTTGGAATTAATCATGTTATTTTGTATATCACCTCCCTTATAATAATTTTATTTCAGTTATCTCTCTCCATTTTCACTCCCAAAGTTAAGTGTATTTGTGATCCAAAGTGGTGCATCAAGGGAGGTAGCCATATCTAGAGATTCACCTCATCTTTAGGCTACCCACAAGCTTAGAGGTGTTTCCATTGTGCCACTTGGATGAGGATATATTATCCATCTCTTAAAAGGGTTCAAATCCAAGTGAATTTTTTTTTTGCATGCCTGGTGGGACTCTTGATTTAAGAGGTTGAAAGATTTTTGGTGTAGTCTTTCAACAGTCAGCCTTTGGAGGCATCTATTCAAGCATCAATGGTAACACTTAAGCTACATAAACTATTCAATCAGCCAAAGATTCCTTTTGAATATTATTGGTGATATTTTTTATTTGTGTTTTTTATTTCATGAGGTTGACTTTGGTGTTGAGTTTTTTTCTTTACAAATTGGTGAGACATTGCAAGCTTGTGTCATTCCTTATCAATAAGAACAAGTTCTTAATCAACCCTTTCATGAAGTGTACCATCCCAAATATGGTTATAGATAGCCTCCTTAATATCTTGCTTCTCCTAGTCAACCTAGCCACTCCTCAACTCCGTCTATTTCCACCTTCAAGAAAACACTTTTGGGATATGAAAGGTACATGCTGGAGCTTGATACTCTAAGAGGATGTGGTAAATATGTCCCTATACATTTCATTCACAAGGTGATATATGCCTTATTTTTGGTCAAAAGAGAGTGGGCACCTATTGAGAGAGCCAATTGGCAAAGGCTTACAAATAAGATGTTGGATATGAGTGGTTTGATTACATCCTTGAAAGATAGACTAAGCATTCATGAGAGGCATTTAATCCCTAATTTTTCTCTCACATTTCAAACCCACTACCTCAAAAAGAGACATATAATCCTAAGATCCTAAGGTAGAACAAGATAGTAGAGTCATGGGGAAAAAAAGAAGAGAAAAGTCTTGATAAGGAGTGTGAAGTTGAGAATGAAGTTGGTCCTTTGTAAGTCCCTTCCCACCTTCCTCAAGAAACCTCTTGTCCTCCATATGAATCCCATTTTATTCCTCATCCTTGTGATGATGCATATCAACTTTAAGAGAGACTTTTCCAAGAGAACTTAGCTAATCAAATTGAAAATTTAGAGTCAAGGATGAAGCTAATAAGTCGGTGTGATGGAAGTTTTAGACCCAAAAGAAGATCTTATGCCTAAACACAATCCATCCACCTTTCCTCAAGAGAGTCCTCAATCTAAATTAGATTTCAATGAAGTTATTTTGAAGTGGAAGGAATAAAATCAAGCTATTTTAGTCCAAGGTTTGCATCCCCTTCCTCAAGAGCTTCCAAAAGAGCCCCCTAGATTTCATTCTCAATCTAATTTTGAGTTCTGTGTGCCACCTCCACCAACTAGTTCATATTGTCCTCACCCCATCACCCTTTACCTTAATATACCTATGGTATGGTAACCTAAAGAGGATAATTTGGTTGATAAGGAAAGAGAAATATTGCTTGAAGAAAACATACCTCCTTGGTAGCCTCATTGGGATAAGTCACATGATTTTAAGATTCCTAGTCTTGGCATCACCATGAATGTGAAACAAATGGAAGATCTTACAGCCCTTGAAGAGGAATGTACATCTAATCAAAATGTTGTGGATTATCACCTCAAGTATTAGTATGAATGTGTTATCATAGATGGAGAACAATTTCAAGTCTTTCTCAAAGAGGTTGCAACCCTAAAAGGCTCTCTTGATACAAATATGCAAGATATTATTCTTGAAGGTGATCCAATACCTCATCTTGATCTTGAATCACCATTAGATGCATTGGATCTTGAATAACACCAACTTGATGACTTCACCCATCATAAAGAGAAGATTGAATAGGCAGTGGTTCTAGAGAATGAAGAGGACAAAGATGATTGGCATATGCAAATGAAGCTCTTTCAAGAGCTTGAAGATATTTTCCAAGTTTAAGGCCATGTACTTGAAAAGGTGAAGAAATAATCTACCATGGAGGATAATGATCGAGATTGGATAGAGTATGCAAAGCTCCTTGATGAGCTAGAAGAACTTGAAACTGAGAAGAAACCTAATCTTATTTAGGGGCCTATAGAAATCAATAATGATGTTAAAATTGAAGATCCAAATGAGATGGTTGAGGCTATTTGGGTGCAAGAAGAGTTCATTTCCATAGCCAACATGTTTAAATCCACCTAGTTTTCAATGAACATCATGTCAATGGAGTTGGTAAACATCATGAGAAATTTAGAGGCATAAATTTTGAAGGACAAAAGACTATATGTCTCATTCATTCCTTCATGTCTTAAGGCAAGAAGAGTTTCAAAATTACATTTTGATTCAAGATAAATTTCTCATCTTAGGTTAGTTAGTTTTTGAGTTAGTTTGTTTAGTTTAGTGTGTGTTTCATAAGTGCTCATGAAGCACATGTGTGTTGTTTTTTGCTTTGTGTGTGCCTTTATTTTATGTGGTTAAGGTAGTCATTGGTTTTTTCTTTATCAAAGCTTGTAGTCAATGGTCAAATCCTTATTTTTTGTCTCAAATTTTAGTTGACTCCTAAACCCAATAGACATACTACCCCTATGAGTCACTAATTTGTTGACCAAATTTGACTTTTAGGTCAAATTGGGGAACCCATAGGTAAAAACTTGAATTTTAGGTGTTTTAGGGGTCTAATATAGATTTCACAAGGTCTTTTATAGGTTAATTGATGTCAGTTAACATTGTACTAGCCTTGGTCATTATTTTTTTAGTCTTTATATCATTTTTAGTCATTTTGGGGTCAAAAAAGGTGCATTTAATGACTTGTATATATTTATTGGTAATTATGAGGGTCCCAAAATATTATTTCATGTTATATGTGTCCTCAAAGTTCTTAAGTAATTGAAACCAACTGAAAAGTGGTAGGTTCCTCAAAAAAAGGGTAGTTTTCTTGAGGAAAAGAAGAAGTCTGGAACTTGTATAGCTCTTTAGGAAGTGTGCCACATGGTAAAGGATCATAGTATGTCTCTTCAGATTCCCCATCCTTACTTCCACATTTATTTTTCTTTGTAAGTGCCATTTTTGGCCCAAAACTATTCTACGCCTTTTTCAATCTTCTTAGCAAGCAGAAATGACCTTCATGTTTGTGATTGGTACGAGCAGCTTAGGAGGTTTCATTTAAAAATCCTTGTGGAGGTTAAATTAGACTAATATAGCTTAATTTTAATATAATTATTTTAAATAATGTTGGCCTTTTCTTCATGAACCATCTTCATGAAGTTGACTTTACTTTTTTGCTTTTTAATTTATGCATCCTATAGGTTTTGCTCTTGTTTGGGAAATTTTATAAAATTTACTTATTGATATTGGTTATAGAGGATGTTTACTCCATTTTATCATGTTACCCATGATTTTTTTCACATTTTTAGTTGATTTTATGAGTCAACTAACTTATTTTGAAAGGAGTGGAGTTACAGTCATTTCTTCCAATTACTGAGGTTTTCTTCTATGTTATGGTTCCAAAAAGAAGTGAAGTGATTTTTTATTGACAATGTATGTCTTTAATTCATATAAAATTACAAATACAACTCCAAAGAGCCACTTAAATATCCAATAGAGCAAGTAAATTCACAAAATAGTCATCTACAATAGTTGTATGACCTGCCATCAGTTGGAGGAGCATGAAAAACATGTTTGAACATTATCTGATGTTTGAAGAGTAAAAACATGATTTTTAATCATCTTGAATAATTTTTAAGTATTTTTGAGCAACCATAAAGTCAAAAATGTTCTTGGATCAAAATTGTGACATTTTGAGACAATTTCCCAAAACAGTCAAATTAGAGGTCTAGGCCCTTTTTTGGGTGTCCTTATATAGTGTTGAATTCATCTTTAGAGCCTCCAAGTACATTTTTTTTAAATACCATAAAGTAATATAGTTTTTAAAAATAATATAGGTGTATATTTTGAGTAATTTTTTTATTAATCCCTCAATTTACTCTACATGACACTGAAATCACTCAGTGTTATCTACAGCCAATAGAGTACTTGTCAAACATTGAAAGCATAAGGAAGGTTTTGAGGTATTTATGAGGTCTTCAATTGGTTTAGGTAAATAATCCACTTGACCATTATTTCATGATACATTAGTAAAAACAAGATACTCTAATCCTAAATGAGACCCAAACATAACACCTACAACCAATATACATAGTTGTAGATGAAGAAGGAGATGCATTGAAAAGTCAAGGTGAGGTTGGAGGTTTTGTGGATACATTTTTTGATTTTTTTCAAAGTTAAGGTGAGTCCAAAATGGTTTTAATATCTCGAAGGGATAACAATATAAAATTTAATTCAAATTTTCATCTTAAAAACTTGTTACATACACCTACAGCCAAGCCTAAAGGAAGAAAACACAGGGTTGCAAAGCACAAGGGAAGAAGGCATAAAGCATGTTTTGAGGGAGTGTAAGCATGAAAAATTATTTAGGAATAAAATATGCACCATGGATCTACTTATTACACTTCAAGACATTACTTTCACAAAATAGGTGGAGATAGTCCATACAAACAACCTAAATGACCATATATAGTTGACAATAAGCTAGCATTGGTGTTTTAGTAGTGTTTTAAGGCATCCAAGGAGAAGTGAGGGTATAAAAAAATGTTTTATGACTTAAAGGTTTTAAATAAAGTCTCCAAGCATCATAACCAAGCCCAAGTAGATGAAATTCACCTACAAGTAGGGTTCCAAGAACAAGTCACAGTTTGAACCAGGCAGAGAGTAAAAGGGGTGCTTTGATCAAGGTTTATGCCTATACAAGATGAGGTAAATGAATTAAAAAACATAAATTGACTCTAAAATGTATATAAAATTAAATATATAATAATTTCTAGAGAATATGTGTACTATCAAACCCCTTTTCTCTAAAATAGAGTTGATTGTGTTGTCTCAGTCAATAAACAATAAGCACAAAGGAGGTGTTATTAGTGTAAATAAGACATGAACATGAAAAAAATCAATATATATCATTGAAAAAAATTATTTATAAATTAAAATAATTTTTTTAACATCATTTTAAGGTCTAACCATTTCAAAATAATGTACAGGTAGCAAAATATGTAGGCAGGCTCAACTCTCTTAGACCTAGTTGGGCAAGAACACAGTTCAAGGTGTAGACATGGCTAGGAAAGGTTTATAAGAAAAATGAGGAAATATATGATGATATTTATTACCATTTTATACTATAATTAATTTTAAAAAAATTAATAAGAGGTTTAAATGTTGCATCACATAGTATATTTATCAAGCCCTTGCATACAGTCAACTCCTTACAGTCTGCCTTTGAAGGAACCAATCTTGGAATTTAAAGTTTTTAGGGGTTAAATGATATGACATAGGCCTTAATTTAGGTGAGGTATGTTCTCAAAACTTTAGTAAAACCCTAAAATTTTAATTTTTTATAATAAAATAGGGGAAGTACCCCTATTTTGTCTTAGATAAATGGTACTTCCCCTCATGCACAAATTGATAGTTTTAAGAGAATAGGATAGAAGTATGAATCCAAAATATTTAGGGAAATTTTAAGAAGATTTTTAAAACTAGGGAAAAAAATATAGATCATGTAAAAAAATCATAGAGGATTTGAGCTCAATAGAATAGCCTAAGCTATAAAGTTTGCAGTCATGACTCATGAGGCATGGTTATGCCTAAAGGCCAAACAAGGGGTTAGTTTCAATTATATATTTAAGAAAATTTTATAATTAATTATATAATGTATAATAGGTAAATATATATGTTTTTTAACTATTATAATTCAAGTAAAACCATCAAGAGTCTTTTGATCTCTAGGGTGTAGTCATGCATATTAGGCAAGGTTCAAGTCTAAGGCCAAATGGGAATCCACTTGCATTTATAGCATAAGATAAACATAATCATGGATTAAAACATATTTTATGGTTGATAAAGAGTTTAAAAATATTTTTTAATGTAGATAAAATTCAAATAAGCCATTTTGGGGCTGAAGATAATCTCAGACGTGCAAGAAACAAGAAAACAAGCTCGATAGGTCACATTCTAATGCTCACATATTTTTTTAGGGTTTTCATGGAGGACTTAGGAGTTTAATGATGTTGATTAAGGTCTTTAAATATTAATTTTTTAAATTGTTTTCTTTAACATTAGGTTTTTATGAACGAACCTTAAGAGTGGAAACAGGCCTAAAACCCTTGTTAAACCTCACAGTGACTAGTTTGTGAAAATGGAGTTGTAAAGCTAATATAATGGCATGTTTTTAACATGAAAAATATTAAAATATTATATGAATCACTAAATATCCCTTCCATGCTTTTTGGCTATACAAAATTGTACAGACAAGGGGAAATAGGGTATTTTTGTCCGTTTTTGTATTTTATAGGTTCTAAGAGGAGTTTGAAGATGAAAAAAACTTTGGGAGAAATATTAAGACTTTTTATAATTCTCAATTTTCATTTCATTCCTCAAAAACACTCCGATGTTCTTAAATAGGATCTCTTATCTTAGCCATTTAAAATTGGCATATTGGACAAGCTAGTGAGAAGTGTGAAAACTCTAAGTGAAAGTGATTTTAATGTGTCCTTAATGATTATAAGTCCATGAAGGGTCTTTAAAATTATCATCCACACCATCCCATGTACTTTCATGAGAAATTTATTCCAATTTTGAATCCAAGTGTGCAGGGTGCATGGAGGAAGAGTTTTCTAGACTACAGATGATGATAGCTCCTTTATAGATGATTTTAGAGGACCAACACTAAAAATAATTCAAAAAAAGACATGAATAAAACCATTACCATTCACTCCAATCATTTTACTTGGTCCTAATCAGTTATGAGGTGTTAAAATAAGGCTAATCATGAAGGTAGTTTTTCTGAGCCAACACAAGGAGTTTCTTGCCACTTTTCATGAAGTTTATGCCTTGAATTGACACTTTTAATTCCTAAATTTTCATGTTTCATCCCATATCCTCTTCTCATGAATAAATAATTAATTCTCTTAGCTTTAAAAGTGTCTTTGTGACCCTTGGACTTCTCTCTTCTCTTCTCTCTCTCAAGTTCTATAAGAACTAGCCATTTTGGCTATTGTAACTTATGATGCACTTGAATATGGAAAATCCCTACTCAAATTCATACCATTTAATCAATAATACTACTTATTTTTTCCTCTTTCATTACTATTCATAGTGTTTTCAATTAGATGATGAATCTTGCTTAGTGAAAACTATGGATTCCTTAGCATGTTATTTTTACCTATTTGTAGCCTCTTCTTGCAACAAGGCATATGAAGTGTTCTAGGAGTTGTCTAGGTTTTATTGAGTTATTATATTCACTAATGTCATTCAAGGCCCCTTTTTTAGTCCTTTTATCCTAAGGCATTCATCCATAACCTCATAATGTAACATTGATGTGAGAAGACATAGATTGAAGAAGTGTATTTTCAGTTTATCCTTTGTTGTCATGTGTAACATGCTATTGGTTGTAATTCATCATGTTATTTTTTTTTATCACCTCCCTTAGGATAGTTTTCTTTCAATTATATTTCTCATTTTTCACCCCCAAAGTTAAGTGTATTTTTGATCCAAAGTGGTACATCAAGGGAGCTAGCCCTATCTATAGATTCACCTCATCCTTAGGCTACCCACAAGCCTAGAGGTGTTTCCATTGTGCCACTTGGATGAGGAGATATTTTCCATCTCCTCAAAGGGTGTAAATCCAACTAACAACAAATGGTTTTATTGGGCAGATTTCATTTCAAACACATGTTAGGTTTTATGTAGGCATGCCCCTTGACAGCACATATGGTGAACCAAGAGTTCTTAGTCATACTCATAGGAGAAATAATATTATTAGTAAGTACAACATATCCTAACTTTCTATCCAAAAAAGTATAAAGAAAAAATTATGTATATTTTGTGCCATCTACATTCAAATTTAGTGATAAGGTTTGGTTGCATTTACATAAAGGGTGCTTCAAAGGCTTCATTGGAATAAGTAGTACAGCTCCTACATCATATTTCATGGAGTTGGAGAGAATATTTCTACACAATTAACCTATAGCTTGTGTGGAGATGTGTAAGGCCAAATTATGGTTAGAATAATTTTTAATTAATTCATATGATCATATTTTTAGCCTAATATTGATGGTAGGATTAGAATACGAAGAAAACATGAACACATGAAAATGACACATGGTGGTCCATTTTATCCCCATTACCCTAAATATCCCTTTGTTACATTGATTTCATGTGAAATGGGCCTCTTTTAATCAATTTTTCTTTAGAAATAAAAAATGGACACAAAAAATTACACATGGTGGTCTAATGTGTTCCCTACCCCCAAATTAGAAAAATTTACCTATAGTGCATGTGAAATAGGCCCCATTAAAATGAATTCAATAAAAATTTTAAACGTAGACAAATAAAAAATGTGTGGGTGGTTTTAATATGTCCCCTAGCCCTAAATAGAAAACATTGCCTCTATTGCATGTTAAAGGGGTTATATTACTACAAATCTACTCTAAAAAAAGATACATGAACATAGAAAAATGATAAATGGTGGTCTAATGTGTCCCCTAGACCTAAGTCTTCCTTTTTCCCCTTGATTACATGTGAGAAGGGCCCCATTTAGTCTAGAAAACATAAACACATAAAAATGACACATGTTGGTCTATTTTTTCCCTATAGCCTTAAATATTACTCTTTTATGTTAATTTCATGTTAGTAAAATTTGATTTAAAAAGGAAATGTGAATAAATAAAAATGACACATGTTATTCTAATGTATCCCATATTCCTAAATTATAAAATGTTACTTTTATTGCTTGTGAAAGGAGCCCCATTATTACAAATTCAATCTAAAAAGGATAAAAGAACACAAAAAAATGATACATGGTGGTCTAATGTGTCCCCTCCCCTAAATTGAGAAACATTTCCTCAATTTCATGTGATAAGGGCTTTATTTAGTTGATTTTTCTCTAGAATGGAAGTCAGAACACACAAAAATGACACATGGTGATTTATTTTCTCCATGTAAATATAAAACTTCCTTTGTTTGTCAATCATCTATGAAAGGGGCCCTTTTTAGTTAGATTCACTATATAAAGGAAACATGAACACACAAAAATGGAACATGGTGGTCTAATGTGTCCCCTAACCCTAAATTAAAACATGTTGCCTCTATTGCATATGAAATAGACCCTATTACTATGAATTCACTCTACAAACAAAACATCAACACATAAAATAACATGTGGTGGTATATAATATGTCCACTAACCCTAAATCAACAAATGTTACCTCTATTGAATGTAAATAGAGGTCCATTACTATGAATTCTCTCTAAAATGGATACATGAACACATAAAAAATGATACATGGTGGTCTAATGTTTCCCATATCCCTAAATCTTCCTCTATTGCATCAATTGCATGAAAAAGGGGCATTGTTTTGTCAGTTTCTCTCTACAAAGGAAACATGGACACACAAAAATTACACATGGTGGTCTATTTTCTCCCCATTTATATAAATCTTCCTTTTTTATGTTGATTTCATGTGGAAGAGGGACTTTTCATTAAAATAACTCTAAAAAGGAAACATGAACACACAAAAACAAAACTCGGTGGTCTAATATGTCTCTTACCCCTTAAAAAAAAAAATTGCTTCTATTAAAAATTTAAATGGGCCTAATTACTATGATTTCAATTTACAAACAAAACATTAACACATAAAAAATGACATGTGTGTGGTATTTAATGTCCCCTAGCCCTAGATCAACAAAAAATTCCCCCATTGAATGTGAAATGGGCCCTATTACAACAAATTCTCTCTAAAAGGGATACATAAACACATAAAAATGAGACATTGGTCTAATGTATCCCTTGCCCCTAAATCTTTATATATTTCCTCATGGATTATTTTCTCCAAATTGCCATAAATATTCTTTTGTTACATCAATTTCATGTGAAAGGTGCCCATTTTAGTAAAACTCAATTTAGAAATGAAATATGGACACCCAAAAAAGACACGTGGTATTTTAATGTGTCCCCTACCCCTAATTCAGTAAACATTACTTCTATTGCATGTGAGATGGGCCTCATTACTATGAATCCACTCTAAAAAGGAAAGATAGACATATAAAAAAGATACTTGTTATGGTCTTTAATATGTCTCATAGTCATAAATAGACAAACATTTTCTCCATTGCATGTGAAAGAGGTTGTGGTACTATGAATTAACTCTAAAAAGGACACATGAACATATAAAAATGACACACAATGGTCTAGTGTGTTGCTTTCACCCAAACTTTCCTTTATTGTCTCAATTGCATGTGAGAGGGACCCTATTTAGTCAATTTCATTCTAAAAGTAAAAATATACACACATAAAAATGACACATGGTGTTCTAATTTATCCCCATATCGCTAATTCTTCCTTTGTTGTGTTGATTACATGTGAAAGGGACCCTTTAAGCCAAATTTGATTTATAAAGGAAACATGAACATACAAAAAAGACACATGGTACTAGAATGTATCCCATACCCATAAATTGGCAAGCTTTGCCTCTATTGCATGTGAAATGAGCCCATTATTATGAATTTAAACTAAAATGAATCATAGACATATAAAAATGAAACATGCAATGGTCTTTAATATGTCCCATAGCCCTAAATTGACAAATGTTTCCTTTACATGTGAAAAGATCACAATTACTACAAATCTTCCCAAAAAAATGCATGGATATAAAAAAAATGACATGTGGTAGTTTATTATATCCTCTACCCATAAATATTCTTATGTTTCCTTAATTACATGTGAGAGGAGGCTCATTTAAACGATTCTACTCTAGAATATTGGCCAGAATACACAAAAAATACACATTGTGGTCTATTTTCTCTCCATAGCAATAAATCTTCCTTTGTTGTGTTGATTTCATGCAAAAGAGACCATTTTTAGTCAAATTATATTTTTAAAAAAACATGAACACACAAAAATTAAATGTTGTGATCTAATGTCTCCCCTACACAAAAATATGAAAATGTTTCCTCTATTGCATATGAAATGGGCCCCATACTATGAATTACTCTACAAACTAAACATTGACATGGAAAAATGACATGTGTTGGTATTTAATATGTTCCCTGGCCCTAAATTGATAAATTTTCCCTCCATTGAATATGAAATGGGTCCCTTACTAAAAAATCTTTGTAAAAATAATACGTGAACACAAAAAAATGACACTGGTGGTCTATTTTGTCCCCTACCCCTTAATATTCCTTTATTACCTTGATACATGAAAGAGGATCCATGTTTTGTTGATTTATCTCTAAAAATGAAACATGAACACACAAAAATGACACATGGTGCTCTATTTTTACCATAACCCTAAATATTCCTTTGTTTCATCAAAATTGCTTTAGAAATGAAACATGGACACACAAAATCACACATGGTGTTCTATTTCCCCTCCCCCTATATTTACATGTGAAATGGATCTTGTTACTAATAATTCACTCTAAAAAGGATACATGAACACATGAAAATGACACATGGTGTTCTAATGTGTCCCCTACGCCTAAATATTCCTCCATTGGCTTCATTTTCATGTGAGAGGGGCCATGTTTAGTCAATTTCATATGTGTTCCTCAATCTCTCACCTATCGATGGACATGATACAAAAAGGCAATTGCTTCTTTATTCTATTGTAAATCCTCATCTCGCTAGACTCAAATTAATGAGTGATTTGTATCGCGTTTGATAAATAATATAATAGAAGGAAGGATGCATTTATATATATATATATATATATATATATATATATATATATATATATATATATATAATACCAATTTTTTGATGATCACTTGCAAACATAGATTATGTTGTTATTATTTTATGTCTATTTTAGGAAACACATAAGCATTATTGTGATTACACATTATAACCCATACACATTATGAAGAATTGAAATTAAAAATGTAGGCCTTAGACTTAGATTTTTCCATAATTTCTGAGCCTAATGTTTGGACACACAGATAGACAACATAATCTATGTTTGCAAGTGATCATCACAAAATCGACCTTACCCATTGAAAATCATCATGAGTTTCATAAGTTAATTTCATGAAAATGTTATGAACATCTAAATCTAAGCTTCTACTTTCTAACAATATATTTTTTCTACCTCACGATATCAATAAATATTTATTATTTGTTTATTAAGATCATTTCCTAACATACCAAAATTTTATATCTAGTTGTTCATTTATATATTTGTTGGATATATTCATATAATTGTGAAAAAACATAAATGGGGACAAATTAGACCTAATTATTTACATATTAAAAACAAATGAATTTTTATTTTTTTATACATATGGGGAACACAATTGATTATATATTTCACCAAGAAAATTAATTAAAAAATAATTATTATATTATTAAAAAATATCTAGGACAAGCATGGTGGTGTCATCTAACTTTCTACAAACTTGTTGAAAAAAATACTTAACGATTCTAAAATATAGGGGAGAGAAAAATCAACTATGCACTATGTTTTTTGTTTTAAATAGATCAATATATTTTAAAGTACCCTTTTTTACCCAATTGTACTCCACCATTTTCAAAAAAAAATGGTAGTTTAATAACTAGACTCAAAAATCTACATTTTTTGTTCTTAAATTTTTTTTAAAGTTTTGAGTGTATGCATCTCAAAAATTTCATCCAAGTTCAAGTATCTCAATTTTAAGAAAAAATGAGTCATAATAATACCCCACTTTGACCCTCCATATCAGTGTTCTTATCCTAAATAATAGTTGTAATATAACTTCTTTCGATGGGTAGATTATCATGAACAAATATTGTGTGCTCTAACATAGTTATAACATATCAAGATTTTTAAAAACATCACTTAACAAGATAAAGGAAAAGGATTTTCAAAAAATATATAATAATCAATTCCATAAAAATTATGGGAAAAATAAAAGTAATAAATGAAATCAATTAATTAGATACATCTTAAATAATATTTAGAATCAAAGACAAAGAAAAAATGTGATCTCTTCTAACCCACATCTTCCATTTTAATTTGTTGCACTTATAGGCATATTTTCAAAATATATATGTCATCATCACTTAGAAGTTAGTGTGTGATTTTAGGATGGAATGAAAACATAAAAATAAGGGTGAAAACTAATGAAAATGGAATAAGAAGAGATAACTTTAGAACAATATAAGAATAGATTAAAAAAAGAAAATTGAAAACATAAGAGGACAAGAAAAATTAGAAGGTAATGAAAAAGATATCTAAAGAGAAAACAATACCAAGAAAAATTGAGAGAATTTAATGAAGCACAATCAATCAATTAATTCAAGTGAAAAGGTGTGAAAAAATAAAGATAAAGAAAACTCTAGAAGCATAAGGAAACCATGGATACATTAAAATAAAAAGTGGGAGAGAAAAGAAGTACCCAAGTGGGTCATCTATCATAGAATAAAGTTGAAAAATAAGCATTTATTCCTAAATCCACATGCAAAACATTTAGGAAGAGGAAATAAATAGATAGAGAATAAAATAAATTATGCCAACAAAGAAACAAAGTACCAAAAATATGTAAAATAAATACAGAGGGTTAATTTTTAAACATAAGTAGTTAATTAGTAAGACTTGATCAATAATACGATTACAGTCAAATGATTCATAATAATCATTAGAATTTAAATAAGTTGAAGCATATATCATCAAAATTCAAATCATGGTGATGCATGATCCATTAGTCCAAAAATGATATCACATTATCATAATAATTTTTATTATCTTCATTATCCATTACATCATCTTGCTTAATAATATGACTCTTTGGATTAATGTTATCCTAAAAAATAGGATAATTTTTAGGCTCTTGTATTTGAGTAATACCAATAAGTTATAATAAATATACCCTTTTAGATGTAGTTTTATGTTCATCAATGTCTTTATCTCTTTCCCTAAGGCTTAATATTGGGTTGTTCCTTTGGGTTTTCCTTATGCAAAACCTCTTCTTGAACTTATTGTGGTGGATATTAAGCATCTCTTCCAATTTTAATAACTTGATATTCATACACAAATTTTAAATATTGGTTTAAAATAGATATAATTATTCTCATTTGATTTATTCATGATCTATCGATAAAAACATCATAAGATCCATTATTGGGGACCATATAAAATAAATTAAAAATTGTCATAGAACCCACCTCAATAGGCAAGAGAAAGTAACCAAATAGATCTCTAGGAATTTTTCATATCCCATAATAATTATTGAAGTATTTATTGAATCTCTTCAATAGATTCCAAGACCATTGATAAAATTTTCAA
This sequence comes from Torreya grandis, assembly GCA_037957365.1. Classification (NCBI taxonomy): domain Eukaryota; kingdom Viridiplantae; phylum Streptophyta; class Pinopsida; order Cupressales; family Taxaceae; genus Torreya; species Torreya grandis. The sequence goes on along the minus strand of JARHVA010010524.1, from coordinate 106,265 downwards.
TCCAAACGTTAATTATTGAACCATTATCAACTATAAGTCCATCATTTTCTTGTCCAAGTTCACTATGAAATATCTTTTGAATAAAGGCTTGTTTTATGAGATATCATTTGGGACCTCACTATCATGAAAAAATATTGAATTTGTGCCGACTTTAATGTAATTGTACTAGCCATAACAATAAATTATTCAATTAAATGAGCATTAGAAGTTATGGTGTTCTCTTTTGATATTGTCTATCTATAATATGAATATTTTCGTAATTATTTAGTCGAGTTTAATATTATGATTTTTACGAAGATTGTAAAAAATTTCAAGTTTTGATTTGTTGGAGACATTGGTTCATTCAAATTTTTGTTTGTTCCCTTCACTTGCATTTGGTTTTTATCAAAGAGATATTGTATCTTATACATCAAGGCAATGCATATTTATTAATAATGTCTTATAATTCTATGGTAATCACAAAATATGCTCGTGTCATAATTCTTAGGCAATATTGAATGATATAATTCTCTAATAGGAGGAAAAGTAATCATATTACACTCATGCAATATTTTAAACATATTTTTTGGACTTTCACTTAACCTTGTAAGTTTCCTACACTCCTTTTGTTGAGATAATATTAACCCACTAAGTGGTTGTTCCACAACATTTACCACATTTTGTAGCATCACTCTTAGGTTGAAAAGCATTGTCATTACTTATAGCCTTAAAATTTGTCTTATTTTGAAACTTGGCACCACTAAAATTTTAAATTATGTGACTCATACTTAAACACAATTACATTTAAAATATAGACCTCAAAATATCTAAGGCATGCTGTGAGATAGTTTTTAAAATGTACTAGATGTTTATTAAATGTTATAAGTTTTTAGTCATATCATGTTTGTCTAAGCAATTTCTTTTATCATGATCTATTTCACATGTATTATCACTTTGAGATATGTTCATACTATTATCATTTACAATAAAATACAAAACTATTAGATCACTTGCTATATTTCTAGATTTCTTTTTATTTTTCAAGTAAGATCTAGAATTTACCAAATGAATTTCAATAAAATCAACATCATCACAATAATCCTAGCACTCTTCCTAGTTGGGATCTTAAATCTAATCAATTTGTATGGCATAATAGCATATTAAGGATTGAACACACATATGATGAAAAAGCCTTAGGATTTTAAAAATATGTAAGAAAATTTAAATTAGGTTTAGAATAACACACAAATAAGCTATAGCTAATATATCCAAAAGAATTAAATGGAACAAGATCTAAAAAAATCAAATATACACTAAAATCATCAAATCTACCACAAAAAAATCAATATCTAAAACTATAAGAGGTGTAAAATATCAAAGGTTCACCAAAATGTATTATAGATAAATGGATCTCAATAAAATTGCAACAAAAATATCCATAAAAATTTAATTGGGCCTAAATAGATGATAGATTAAATCACACTGAATTTATTTTTCAAAACTAGAGAAATAAATAAAGTTTAAAGGAAAATTGAAGAATGTAGACACTTAAAAATGGCCCATATATGGGATTTCCACTATTGAACATCATGTTGGGGTCTCCACTTCTCATACTAATGAATATTTAATTTAGACCAAAAAATATGATTGATTTGTTGTTTGATAGAATAATGTCATATGGTATACCTCTGGGCTCTTAAAAAATATCTATATATATTTTTTTTAAAGGTTTTCATCTTTGAGAAATGCCTATTTGGGTAGGCAAATCCTCTTGTCAGGCACACAAAGGTGATAAAATTTGGGATTTACCTTTCAAATATGGGGTTGTCTATTTTATCAGTGGACCCCTTATTCTTGTCTGTGACTAAAGAACTTCTGGGGTCATTTGGTTTTCATGTAAGTAAGATGATTGGCATAGTAATACACATTGGGAATGGTGAACTATGGTGTAAATATAGTGAGCCCCTTTGGACGTTTAGGTTCAAACTCAAAGGATGTTAAGAATTCGGTCCAAGCATTGAGCCTCGATCATCACTAGCTCAAAATCAAAATTAATTTATGTGCTTAATTAGTCAAGTTACAATGAAATCTTCTTTGTGCTACTTTGCATAAACTTTGGGTTGACTATGAATAACATGAACATCTAGACACAAAAAAACCCTTTAATATTATTTTGCATATACATAAAAATTCATATAAATATGGTTTACCAATAACATACATTTATTTCAAGTGGTATCACATAACAAGTAATAAAATCATGCATGAGAACAATATTGTGCTCAAATTTGCATTAGTATGTCACTTTATTCTTTCCCTTATTGGAACAGTCCAAAAATAATAATATTTATTTTTTTCTTTTATATTAAGGCATAAAAGTTTTAAAATATCATTCATAGTGAAATTGTTCTATATTCTAGTGTTAATGATCACATGGAGAGGTTATCCCCTAACCTAACACTTGGTGTGTAAATAAGACTCTTATTTTCAATGTAAATGCTTGTCATCTTGGTGTTGATGTTCAAACAAGTTGACCATCAAGATCAAATTTATGCCCACTTTTGATGTGAATTATGTATCTTGAGTGAGAAAAATATTTTATGAAAATCATTCACAATCATCAAAGTTGTTAACCTTGGGATAACTACTTTATTCCTCTCTTCCCTTCATCATATTTTTTAGTGGAGGATTTAAATTTTGAAATTATATTGAATTCTTCCTTAATCTAGGTGCCATATCAATATAATTTCCCCAATATTTCTCTAGGAAATAATTCCATTATGGAATGTATGTGTAAGTGAATCTCATCTATTTGTTTTATTCCTTTGTTATACTAATATTTGCTAACTTTCACACATGCATCGAGTTCAAGGAATTTATTTATGTAGTATTGCATTGATTAATCTCTATTTTGTCTTAATTAAAATTTTATATACCCATCATCATATTTTTTGAGTATGTAGTCTTCTTCATGTATTATAGTAAAAAACATAGATCACATATCAATAAGATCACAATCTTTTTTTTGTCTTACCATTTATTATTTACACCAATGAATCACTTGTTTCAGCATATCATGTGTTGTGAAAGTGATTTGTTCAACACTAATAAATTAATTGTCAGTATAATACACCTCTAGTTTTCACATCCAATCATATAGTTTGTCAAAGTCAATTTTTCCTTATAACAGTCACTTCATGATTGACTTATACCTTGAATTGATTCTACTATTAGAATGAATAACTCGCAGTGGTTGAAAAATTGAAAGGACCTAGTTAGAGGATTAGATCATGTGAGAGAAGAGTACTATCATTTGTTCCTCCAACACTTCTTGAATGAGCTTCTATAAATCCATCAAATCAAGTTTCTTCATGTACTTAAACATCATGGTATTTCATCACTAGTTTGATAAATAGTTAGAGACATCAATATTTTTTCCTTATTTCTAATGGTAGGAATGGTAAACATATACAACTATAACCAAGGATTATTTATTAATGATTGGATAATAGGATTAGGCCTCTTTTCAAGATAGAGTTTTTTAATATTAATGATCTATGTCAGGCATAATAGTGGCCCATGATAAAACTTACATATTAATTAGTAGACAAATATATCTAATTAACTATCAAGTTATAATTGAACATGCAATGCAAATAAGGAGGAAGCATTATTTCACATTCAATGGAAAAGAGAAAAATAATAGATATTTAATTCAACTTGAAAAGAGTATAATGCATGTGATAAAAATTTGGGAATTGAGACATTATAGTATGTATCCCCAAGGGAATAGTTTATAAATGAAATGTTTGGGATGGGGGTGTGAATAGATAATTAAAAATGTCTATGATGTAAGGATGTTCCAAAAATTATTAAGGAAGGGTTAACACACCAACCCAATAAGACTATTTAATATTACAATTAAATACTTCCATACCAATTTTAATTAGATCTAATTGAACCACTTTGGGTTCCAGTCGAGTATATTACATATTATTTGGTCTCCAATTGTTTCAAATATTTATGATTAGTTACGTAAGATGAGTGCTCATTTAGTGTCTTACTTTTTTCTTGAAATACCCATGAGAGATAAAGTGCTAGTGTGTACATTCTAATCGAATTCCAATGGATTAATAAGCTATGGTGTCATTTGTAACTAACTAATAAAGTCTACTCAATTGAGATAATATTGCATTGAAAAGTACATGTTAAGGTCATAGTGGATTATAAATCTATCTTGGTCATGGTCAAATCAAGTGTATTTAAAAGCCATGATTAGAAATTATGAATATATAATCATATTTATATTTTCATGTAGCTCCTAATTCTACTATTGGACACCAAAGTTAAAATCAATTATCATAATCATCACCATCACCAGCATAACAACCTATTTTGAATTAGCACTCTTTTATAAAATGGTATGATCTAATAATATCAATAAAATACACCATTGGAGTTAAAATAATAAATTAAACTTCAATGTGGTTTAATCTATTGCCTTGTATCACTCACCAATGTATTATCATTTGTTGTATATATTAGAAACAATAGGGTCTCATAATAATTTGTTCATTTAAAGGAAACCCTTAATATTATTCTTAAAACAACTGAGTGGAAATTGATGGAATAGTTTAGATATATAAATTTTAAGATTATTCAAACATATTTCATTTTTGAAACATATAAAAGAAGTTAATTTTAATATTATTTTATCAAATTTTCATTTTTTAAACATGCAAAGAAAATAAATGTTTTTATCCACTTTTAAGTTTGTATAAATCTCAATACAAACATGATTGTTCACAGATATATAATATGAGTTGTACATCTCTCTTAAACTTAGATACATTATGATAGCTCATTACACAAGGTAATCATTATACTAAAAATACAATAATGAGTAGTAATATAAATTAAGGTAAGAAAAAAATGCACCCTTTCTCCTAACCTTGTTTTACATAAGCATTAATATAATCATGTTATAGAAAAAAATGTAAGGATATCGATCTAGTTGAGCATGTTACCATCCTCCTCCTCAAGCATGATGATATTATTTGTGCTACAACCATCCCTCCTTGTTTTCCACTTATTCTACCTAAACTTACAATTTGATATTAATAAAAATAAAATAATAATAATAATTAAATTTAAAATAAGGATCAAATATCTTATGACAATAACACTTAAGAACTTCAAAGGCAAAAATATTCAATTAATAATCACAATTACAATATTAATTAAAACATCCATATTATAAAAGAGAAAAAGTACAGTTGGAAAGCTTTTTATGATATCCATACTAATCTTGAAAAAAAAATCAAGAAAATCCTTTTCAATAGTGTTAATGTTCCATATTTAGATGGTTAAAAGTTGGAGAGTATAATATTTTTCATAAAATTTAGGATATGTGCAAATCTAGACCCACAAACTATGATTGCATATTTAGAATATAGCCTCTTATTTAAAGCTCCATGTTACTAATTTCCTAATATAAAAAATGGTCATTGAGAAAATATGATCAATATAGATAAAATACACTAGAATAAATATAAACTATACATATTCATTAGTAAATTAAAATAACATAAAAAATAGATTTTAAAAAATAAGAAAAATAACCTTTAAAAAAAGTAAAATATAGTCATACAAATCTAAAACTTCTAATATACCCAAAAAAATTACAAGGCACCATACAAAAGTGCCATTTAAAGACTCCAAAACTCTCCTTAATACTCTCTTACAATCTCTAGTTAGATAGACTTATTTTTCATGAACATTTGAATTTACATATAACCATATTGATTCACATTTGGTTTGGGTTTCTCAATCCTCATAACTATTTTTCCTTAATCTAACCTTATGATTCATGTGAGTCTATTTAACTTTATAACACTTTAATAAAGGATTTTACACCTAGTATTTACATTATTACACTATAACGTCTCTTATATCCTTACATTATTATTTAATTTTGAATCATAAATTAGGGCTAAGGAAGAATAAACTTTTTTTTTTTTTGAGAAAAAAATTATAGCCTAAAAAAGAGATTAAGTAGTGTATTATAATATCACATCCCGATTTCTCACTAAGCTAATTTACCTAATTATCCATGGATTATTATGGTTGGTAAATTGATTAATTACTATTTAATTAAGTTTTAAGTCATATGTTGTTATGGGACAATTGTATGTTGCTTAGATTATATAATTTTATTGGTGTGATTTAGTTATATTTGTATATTATTTACATTATGATCACGTTGATTAGTTTTTATATATATGGAGCATGAAAGAGGGAGAGTATCATCAAAGAGGATGGAATAGATGGAGGTGTTGGAGGATGATAGAGATACAAATAGAAGCCATGCACACACCATGATAGGTAGCACTATTTATATGCATTGTTTTAATTGTTAGCTTTAGTATGTCTTTGATGTTATTTGTATTTAGATAATTGATTGTGTGTTAGTTGTGATTTAGTTTAGTTTAATGCTTATGATGCTATAATTTTATGTGATTATATTATGGATGTTATACATATATTAAATTCATAATATTTCTTTTGATTATGTTTATTTATTGTATTCATGATTATCAATACTAAGCTTTACAAGAAAGTAAATCTACATGAATAGTATATATTTATTATTATCTATAAATTAACTAGAATGTCTTTGTAATATTTTAGAACATTAGTTGGTTATTATTATATTATTTTATAAATTTTATTATTTATATTAACACCATAATATATATAAAAGATAACTAAAGACATTGGATAGTATATATAAAATAATAATAACAATGACTATGTTGTTATAAAACCATTATGTTTGGTATAGCAATTATTTGATTTACCATTATTGTTAAAAGAATAGAATTGACTTTATATTAGTCACATTGTTATTAAAGTCATGATTTTGGTTATCTTTACTAACTTATTAACAAAATTGCATTATTATCCTAAATTATCCTATGAATTAAACCTAGTCATTATTTGAATGCATAGGCAATGGTGGTTTTTGAAGTGTTAGTTATCACTGGCAATAATATAAATAGTGTACTTTGTGAAGTTAATATATGGGCATGTAAGTCAAAAAGAAACAAGAAAACAAAGGATTAAAATAATAATTAAATAATTTTGGGGAAAGTTTGAGAGAATTAGGACTCTCTTGGTTGTGTCAAAATGGAGTTAACTTAGATTAGTTACAGTTTTGATTAATAATGAAGATTATTCATGGTGGAATGATGGAAACATTATGAGTTTAATACAAAATTTGCATGCATTACATGAAAAAGGAAGGTCGACAGAGAAAGGATAAGAAGAGGGGGAAGAAAGAGAAGAGCATGACACGACACGAAGAGGAAAAGAAAGAAGAGCAAAGAGAGAAGGGTGAGGATTCTTATGGTTCATGTAATTTCATTTGGATGTCATTATAAGGTTGGTGATGTTATTTAATATTGTTTGTAAATAAGAAAATATGAGTCTTTAATTGTCTCTTAGGGTTTTGGGAAATGATTTAGATTTTATTATTGATATAGGTTTAGCCTTGTTGATGGCTTGACCATCTAAAAGACTAAACATGTATCCCCTAAATCCTTATGAATGAAGGCTAGTACTATGTGTGATTAACCCATAAGGTTAAATGTATTTATTTTGTTGTGATGACAATACGCCCAAGTTAAAGGACTATAAGACTTTGGCAAATGGCTTTAATAAATACAATGATTGAGTTTTGTTTTGGAAACCCTTATTACACACACACACACAAAATTGTGTGTGTATTTTGAATTATTGGGGAGTAATAATACTAAGTTCAATAAAATTTATTGAATGAATGGATTGATATATAAATTTTGTGTATTACTTTTTATGAAGTTAGTTTAGGGTTTTGGTATACATATATAAGAACTATGTACATTTTTCATTCAAAATCATAAACACATAAGTATAAGGATTGTGTAAATTTGTCATTCAAAACCATGAACATATATAAGGACTGTATACAAATATTTTCAAGACCATGATCTTATATAAAAAAGGATTGTGTGAATATTCTTAGAAATCCTAGTGTGATAATCTAAGTCTATATTATTAGTATAGAAATTTGTGTTATGTGAGATGAATGTTAAAACCTTTTATGTATTCATTAGCTTATACAATGAATGAATATTAACATCAAATTGGATATCTATATTACTAGGATCTCACATACATACTATATAGATAATGCGACTTGTATTTTGTTTATTTGGATTGGGTTTTTGGTTCCAACCCTATATAGAAACTAGTAGAAAAGTTTGGAATCCTTAGTGTATTCATTTAAATAAAAGATAGTTGATAGAGTCAAACTTGGAACAACATATGTGTTAGTGTTTATAAATTATGCATAGATTATAGTAAGTTAAATATATATATATATATATATATATATATATATATATACAATGGATAGGTTTTATACAAATCATAAAGATTCTAACATAGATGTTGATTTTATTTTAGTTGACACTTGCAAAAATTAGAAAAACATAAACCTACAGTATGAGAAAAGGGGGCAATATTATATTTAAGTTGGTAGTTGATTATAGTAATCTTTTTATCAATAATTTAGGAAAATTTATACAATTTAATGACCCAAGTTGGGGGAAAATATGGTAATATACTTTGAATGGTTTTCATCATAACTAGATTATGAATTTTCAATTAAATAAGTGAATGAGAACATAGTTTTTGAGAGTGTGGAAATCCTATGATTGATCTTGAATGCTATTCTATGAATAGGTAAATATTTAGTGTTTTATTTGAATCATTCATAGTTCACAATGGAAATAAAAATGGTTGTTAGTTTATTACAAAATAATATGTTTATGTATAAACAAATGCATGTATTCAGTAATATTATGTATACATTTAGTATGCAAAAGTACATAGATATATGAAATATATATGTATGAGGAACTTACATACCCATACACATATATAGCATATATTTGAACATAGGAGATGTATGTTTATAATTATGATTTATGTTGACTATTAAATTAAGTCATAAAATCCTGAGGGATAGGACACTGTGATTATATGCATGTAGCCTCCTAAATGTATAACAAGTTATATCAATGAAAGATTATGTTTCATGTAAAATAAGACATTATTTAAGAGGTAATTAATCTGTAAAATTATTATGATTGGCTTATTATTGTTTGAAAAATATTTACATGGCATAAATTATGATATGATGTTTTTCATAGATGTACTACATTTGAGTTACTAATAGAAATTAGAAACATGCAGTCTAAGTATAAATTATACCCGATTGGTATAGATTGTACTTGTTCATGTTTATTATTTATGTGATAAATAATTTAATAGAGAATCATTACATATGTGTGACAAAATAAATATATGTATTTTTATTATTTTTTATTTAGCATGCTTTATGCCTACTAATAGGAAGTAATATGTTTGAATCTATTGGTTATATTTTATAATAACCAAATTTTGCATTTTTGGTACTAAATAAGCAGTGAAATGGACTTCACTAGCTCACTTAGCATCACCAATGCCAGATGAAGGTAATCTAATCAAGTGGCATGTATGAATTTGACTAATCCTAAAGATCAATAATTATTTAAAAAAATTACCAAAGTAATGTTTAGTTAAACATTTTTATTTCATATGTATGATTTACATGTTGGTGTTATATCATGTTAAAACTTATATTCTTTATGGTACGCATGATGTATTAGATATCTTATAGCACATGGGTACTAGCTTGTCTCTTTGGATTCCTACACCATCACTATCTATCCATTTATGAAGGGAGGGCCATTCCCTGATTGGGGGATTGTGTGGGGGATCGATAGTCTGTGGTTAGTGTGAAAAAGTGCTCAAATGATGCTCCCGCTCCCCATAATAGTACTTATTTTGAGACTGCACTCGAGATTGCCACATATATTAGAGTTCGTGAGACTCATGCTTCATGGAGCCTTCTATCTTGTATTATATTTATTATTAAAATATTATTCCTGATGGAAATGTAATTATTTATTCATATATACATAAATATTAGTGGCTAAATATTGTACCCTAATGGCTAGAATTATATAACTACTTTATGGAATTATGCAATTATGTTTTGCTTGTTTGTTTTATAGTGATCTATAACTAAATGAATTATTACATGTTTATTTTATGGTTAACATAATTAATGTGTTATACTTGGATCACTAATTATATTCTCATAGTAAAATATAATGTAATAATATGTGGATTTAATTTAATAAAAAAATATAAAAATAACATTATTCTAGTAAATCCTAGTGGGGATGTTACATTATGGTATTAGAAATGTGGCTTAAACTCTAGGACTTAATGATTCCACTAAAATTTAATTTTTTGTATCCTTCTATTTATCATAAAGAAGAGGGGTATGATCTAAATAATTTGGTTAGGGTCCTTTAAATGTCAATGCCAATAACCCTCCATTTGATCTTAACCAATTTGCCACTAAGTAAGTAGCTAAGTTAGATCAAATTATTGCAACCATAATTGAAACTAGGGACCGAATTGTAGTCTTGGATTAGTAAATTCATGGACATGAGGAGAAATCCCATCAAGATATACCTAAAGATCATCCCATTTAGTAGTAAATCCCTCAAGATCAAAGATTTGAGGAAGTGCCTCAAGATATGAGAGCACGTGTAGTTGTAGAATTGGGTAGAGATATGAAAAAGGTGAATCCACCTAAGTTTGATGGAACCATTGTGGGTGATAGAGTTGAAGCATGGTTGACTAAGATAGAGAATTATTTCAAGATTAAAAACTACTCTTAAGTCACTAAAGTAGTTTTGGGAGCTTACCAATTGGTTGGTAAGCAACTACGGTGGGCCAAAAATAAGTTGGAAATGAATCTTAACTCAAATACCACCACATGGGAGAAATTCATAACATTATTCAAATCATGATGGATTTCATGGTTATAATTTGACCAAAAGCTTATATATTTTCATAATCTTAAGTAGGAGACCTATTGGTGAATGAGCATTGAGAATAGTTCACCAAAATTATGAAGTATGTACCTCAATATCAAGCTGATGAGAGGTTCAAAATTAGGAAGTTAATCATGGAATTTAAACCCTAGAATTGTGGAAAGGTGGATGTTCATGGACCATCGACCATAGACCATGTCTTTGAGAAGGTATTTTTGCCCTTGTTTGGGAAGATGTTGCAAACTATAGGCAAAGTAATTTCTTCTCAAATAATGAGAAAAGACATGTATGTCAAAAAGAAGATGGTGGTTGAAGAACAAAGCTCCAAATGATTTGGAAAGCCTATGATGATGCCCCCTCGATAGAGTGGTCATAAAAAAATTTGATGGATGGTCCCTCAAAAAGAAACAAGAAGAAAAGTGGAATTAACCCATGGTTAAGATTAATGCAAATGAGAAAATGCTTGCATACATTGATGTAAAAAGGATGTTGATTTGCCCAAAGGTAGTTATAATCAGGAATAAAAATCAAAATAATGATTTGCCCACAGGTGGTTATAATCATTAAGTGACCTAGATTGGCTAAAAATGATGGTGCCCCAATTAGGTTTGATTAACAAGCATAACTCAAGGATATAACCTAGAATATAGATTAAAGATGAGCAAGTGTAAAGTGATGAAATAAATTAGTAGAAGAATAAGATTGATCAGTGTGAATGATTCAATTATACCTACTAATGAGGAGATGCTCATCCTAATTAGCAATGATATAACTATAATGGTCAAATGAGTTATATTGATCAAGGTGGGTGGGAGGATTTCCCAAGGTACCAAGGAGAAACTTGTACAACTTCAATGATTGTAGACCTTCTTGAAGTTGATTTTTTCTATAGCATGTGATGGTAGGTATCATAATAGAACACCATGAAGACTTAGCCAAAATATGCATAAGGACTAACTCCCAATCCAATAAACACTCACAAATAATGTACCAATGATAAAAACTATGATGACAATGTTGATGTATGAATATGGATAGACTCAAGAATAATATGTGCAAGGAATCACCCAATGCATACATATAGACCAAGTTAAGGTAACAGTGCTAAAATCAAACAAACAGGAAAGTGAAAAAATAAACAAACAACCAAAAAAATAAACAAACAAAAAACCCAAAATAGACAAAAAAAAAATCTTGAAAATAAAAGCAAAAGAAAGCAGCCTAACAATGACAATGCCCTAGTAAGTTGGATTGAGGATAATTGACTAAGCTTAGAAAGGATTATTTTTTTTATATTTTTGAAATATTATGAATTTTTTTGGCATTTTGATGTATCTTAACTTGTTAGATAATGACAAGATACCTGCTTGCAAAATGGCAAAAGCATTTGGCGTAGGTTGCTCACAAAATAGTGAGAGCGTATGGCTTAGGTTACTCACAAAATGGTGAGAGCGTATAGAAAGGGGGACTGAGGTGACCTCAACATGAATTGAGCATAACCTACATAGTCCTAAAATGACCTCAAGTCATAGTAATTCCATCCACACAAAAGGTGGGAAAAAATAACTAGGTCCCAACAAGTTCTCAAAGCTGGCAAATAGCTAGTCAAATGAAAATAATGATTGCAAGGTGATGTAGAAATGCATGGTAAACAAGTGTTGCCCCTAGTTTTTCCATAGGTGATTATAACTAGGATACAATGGCATAGGTCAATGATGCTAAGATTGATCAGTGTAAATGATTATATTATACCTATCAATGAGGAGATGTTTATCTTGACTAGCAATGATACAACTAGAATGGTCATTGGGTTGATTTGATCAAGGGTGGGATAGAATTATTTTTCAAGGTACCAAGGAGAAAATTTTATGGCTCCATTGATTTTAAACCTTCGTGAAGCTAATTTTTGTTGTAGCATGTGATGGTAGGCTTTATAATAGAACATCATGAAGACTATCCCAAAATATGCATAAGGATTAACTCCTGATATCCAATAAACACTCAAAAATAATACACCAATGATAAAAACCATGATGATAATATTGACATATGAATATGGATAGACTCAAGAATAATGTGTGAAAGGAATCACCCAATGCATACATATAGACTGAGTCGAGGCAATAGTGCTAAAAGAAAATAAATAGGCAAGAAAACAAATAAATAAAAAAGCAAAAAATAAATAAACAAACAAACTAAAATAAATAAACAAACAGAAATCTTGAAAGTAAAATAAATCATCCAAATAATGACATATGCCTTAGCAAGGCAGATCGAGGATAACTGACTAGGCTTAGATAGGATAAATATTTTTGGACTTTTGAAATTTTATGAATGTTTTTGGAATTTTGAGGTATCTTAACTCATTATATCATGATAAGATACCTGCTCACAAAATGATGAGAGTGTTTAGCTTAGGTTGCTCATAAAATGGTGAGAGTGTATGGCTTAGGTTACTCATAAAATGATGAGAGCGTATAAAAAGAGAGAATAAGGTGACCTCAACATGAATTGAGCATGACCTAGATAGTCTTTAAATGGCATCAAGTCATAGTAATTCCATCCACACAAAAGGTGGGAAAACCCAACTAGGTCCCAACAAGTTCTCAAATCTAGTAAATGGCTAGTCAAATGAAAATAGAGATGGAAAGGTGATGCAGCAATGCATGGTAAAAAAGTGTTTCCCCTAGTTTTCCCATAGATTATTATAACTATGATATAATGGCATAGGTCAATGATACTAATTTTCCCATTGGTGGTTATAATTAGTAGCAAGACTAGTGAGACATTGATTTGCCCATAAGCGGTTATAATCAAGTTCACATATACAAACTTGATAGGATGAAATATATATTGCCAGATCAATTGTCACACTACTTTCATAGATTTTCATTGTAAACATGGATTGGATTGATTATTTAAATTTGATCAGAATCCTCTCACAAGAAGTGTAGGAAGAACCAAAGGAACTAAGATCAAAAATAGGATTGGGTAGGATGGCTAGAAATAGGCTTTGGTATATATAGGAATGGAATGATAAAATGATATGATTTTTGATAGATTGGATAAAATGGTAAGAGAGTTTCCCCCAAGTGATGGGGTGAGTGGCAATAATCTACAACAATGGCAAGTGGATATGTAACAATGGCAATGTCATGTCAATGAAATAGTATGGTACATGTTTTTGGCCTGGGTGTGGTAAATGGCATATGATTCTATTTTTCCTAATAATGGGGAAATGTACATCCTAATAAATAAATGATACAAATAGAATACTTGATCATGTTAATTTCTAGTCCACACCTCATCTGAATAGTTTCCTTCTCAAGAACTGGCTATAAATTTGGTTTTCAAGAATGCTTTTGTGATCTTTGTTGGTCGTTGATTTTGATTCCTTCAGATGTCAAGACAAGGTATCCTTGTAGCCTGTGTAAAGGAAAGTGTGTCCATGGATGGTAAATAAGGAAAAATAATGGATGGTAGGTTTGATTATGAAATGGAATGATAGATGATTATGTAATGTGAAATGGTTGGGAAATAAATGAAGATCTGGACTTTCAGTCACACGTAATGTTGTTGATGCTAAATTCAACATAACTTTGGTTGTGATAGGGTTGAAGACTTGTTCTCTCAATAAGATGACCAAAATTTTATATTATTTGATCTTGAGAATAGCTACCATCTGATTAGGCTATAGATTGGAAGTTATTTTGATTTGATATTTGATTTTGTCTTCATCAAGCAGTGAAGAAATTTTGTGCTCAGTTATTGGTGCCTCAAAAAAATTTCACCAATGAAGTTGTCTTGATTGTCCCATAGTGCCATCAAGAATATTTCACTAATTAATATTAACTTTTGACTTTGATTATCCTCTAGCACTTCCAAAAACATTTCACTAGAAGATGTTGAGTTCTGACTTTGATTGTCCCCTAGCATCTCCAAAAAGGTTTCACTAGGAGAGTGTTCTTCTACTATATGAATTTGGTCTTGGCCTCCTTACTCTTCTTCAACTACTATGTCACCATAGATTCAGTTTTAAAAAGTGTGATTCTATCGATCCCAATCAACACTTGTGGGAGATGGAATGTCAATGATATGACTATCTTGGTTGGTGGTAATGGCCTATGGAATGGTAATGGAATGGGTGTTGGTATCACAATAATCATAGAAGATACTAGGAAAACTTATGTTAAAGTTGAAGTACTCATCCTTAAAAACTATATAAGGATCATAAATGTATTCAAATTGATCTACAAGGCATGCATAACCAATGTTGTAACAGCCATGAACATATTCTTATTTTGAATCTGATTCTAACTCAAGGGACTTTGAATCTGATGTTGAGACTAATGTTGATTATAATTCTAATGATAAATATAATGTCAGTTTAAGAATAGAACCTAACTCTAATTTTGATTCTTCATTTGATGGGTACTTTATTACAATTATGTATTGTTGAATGCTTGGTTTTGGACAAGTAACGGCCTATGATTGCATAATGGGCTCCACAAAAACTAATTTTGTAAAGTGAGACTCATCTAGGATTGGAAATAGGTTAAGAGACAATTCCACATAGACTAGATTGTCAATAGGAGGCTCTTGAAAATTAGGCACATGGTCAAGGTAATTATTGCCTAAAGGCAGTTATAATCATTAAGAAGTGACTCAACAAAGACTGGTTTGTTAGTGTGACACTCCTTGAAAACTA
Organism: Torreya grandis; assembly: GCA_037957365.1. Lineage (NCBI taxonomy): Eukaryota > Viridiplantae > Streptophyta > Pinopsida > Cupressales > Taxaceae > Torreya > Torreya grandis. Next base: position 90,581 of record JARHVA010010524.1, on the reverse strand, counting down.
GTATAAGATCAATAGGAAATTTATCATAGGTTGAATTATCACAAATGATTGATTCAACATAAACATATCAAATTGGTTGGTTCTCTTGGCCTTGGTTTCCAGTGAGTTGGAAAATACTAGTTTTGAATAGATCTTGGTCTTTGAAAGATTGGATGGGTTAAGGTTTTCATGGGATTGGTAATGGATGATGAATAACTTGTGGTTGGATAATGATAGGGCCTTGGAGAGCATGATTTCTCATATGAGCCAAAGGACAAAGTATTGAGATGGTAATGATAGGGCGTTGTGGAGCTTGATTGCTTACACAAACCAAAAGATGAGGTCTTGGTATAGAAATGGTTAAGCATTGTGGAGCTTGGTTGCTCACACAAACCAAAGGATGAGGTCTTGGTATGGGAATGGTGTAACATTGTGGTCCTAGAATAGAAATGGTATGGTGTGGTTGTGCTTGATTACTCACATAAGCCAAAGCATCCAAGTCTTCCTCATAAACCATATCATCCTAATTGTGAGTTGGCTCATAAGTTGATTCTTGACTATTTTCTAGGTACTAATTATTTTAAAAAGGGTATGGATATGTATCCCAAACAAAATTATCTATAGTTGGGTCTCAAAGTCCTCCTCACAAGCCTCTTCATACCAATCAAGGTCTCGATTTGGATCATAAGTTGTTTCATGACTTTGTTCCCATGAATGATTAATATGAGGTAGATAGAAATTTTTCTCACAAATAATATTGGCATCATTGGGGTCTTGACAAAAGCCATAAAATTCATTTTATGTGGCCATTCTATCTTAAGTCAAATTTTAAGTGACTCTACCATAAGTGTAGCAAGACATATCTATGTAAATTATGAAATCTCCAAAAATAAAAAGACTTAGAGTTCTATAAACTCTGAAAAACTATGTCCAAAGGATAAATGGTTCCAACTTAGTCTAACTTGGTCGAAGGGGTGGAGCTATATCACTAATATGGTCTGAAAGTGGAGCTGTATCTCCAAAATTATTTGTGCTAGGACTTGGCATAAAATAGCCTAACATCAAATATCTAATGTCAAATGTCATCAAGTATTTGAATAAAAACTAGCCTTTCAAAAGTATAGGTCAAAGTGTTCCAAACAAGGTCTAAACTACGAAAGGGAAAAGTTGAGTTGCTAGATCTTTTATCCCAATGTAAAGTCAAAAGATAAGCTCAAAAAAATAGGCATATGCTATGACTTTTGGCCAAAAAACATCAAAATCTAGACTTGAAATAAAGGCTGATGTGATTTGATTTAATCTAACAAGTTTGGAAACAACTTTGACATAGACCTGACACATGGAATCAAACATAAACATGATCAATTGGCATAAGGCATAATACAAAAAGCTCTTTGAAGAAATACTATGTTTTTCCCAAATAAAGGCACAAACAATGATGAAGATAGGTGTTGAAAAAATAAACCATCAATAGTTCTCAAATTTGGGTAATCGATTAATTGAATTTATGCAACCCAAAAGAGAAAGATATATGTATTAGCCCCATATATTAAGGCCTAAATAGAAATCAATTAATGTTTGGATCTAAACTTAACAAGTTTAATTAAAAATTTAATGTTAAAAACTAGGATTCAACCAAACAAGCTAGACAAGATTGGAAAACATGACAGCACAAGACAAAGGTCCAAATGGTATACACAAAATAGTTTGAAACAAATGGTTTTTGATACAATGGTAAACTAGTTTTGAAAAAAATTGAGCAGCCTAACAGTGTAAGCATGCTCAAATTATGTGATCTATGTTATGTTTTAAAGACTCAAAATATTTTGACATGATTTGGTCAGCATAATGCTACCCTCTACAACTCAAATGACACACACACAAACAAGTTTATAAACAATTTCAAGGCACAAGTGTGGTGTAAAATGGCCAGCATAATGCCTCTTTAGATAAAAGAGTGATGTATAGACAAATTGTTTTTGACATGGCTTATGAACAAACAAACAAGTTTTAGTCTCAAAACATACCAAGCAAAAATGACTAAAATACACTAATCATAATCATCCAAATCCTAGCAAGGATATGAAAAAATGGGGTTTACTAAACTAGCGAGGTTTTGATCATTCTATGGGAATCAATTTCATAATGACTTTCATGCCAAACAATTCAAAATAAAATCATGGATTTTGGGTCCGTATCACTTGGCTTGTTGCAACCACTACATCCTATCATTTATTTAGTGTAGTCGAATGTAAAAATTACCACTACATCCCATTTGCAACTCCAAAGAAGCCAAATTAAGTCAATGTTAGGAGATGAAACCCCAGATTAAAGCTTCCCTAAAGAACTTGAGAGAGGTGATGAAGTCCCCCTCGTAGGCCAAGTTTTCATAAAAATAAAGAAAGCATGAAAGTAGAAAGACTTTAGGGTTATTTTCAAAGTCACCCAAACTTTGAGAAGTTTTTGGGGAGTGCTTTAGATGAATTTATTTCTAAGCCTTGGACTAGGCTACTTGCAATAGGAATGGTGCTTTTGATTCCAAGGGTTCCTTATAGGGGACAAATGGAAGAGCATACAAGCAATATTCCTCTTTTTGCCAAACAAAAATTTGATTAAAAAACTATTGAAAACAAGAATTGACAAGTGTGTTCAATTTTAAACCCAAAATTAAATATTTGGTGGTGTTCATTTGACCCCTTGGCCTTAAGATTGTGAACTTTGAAAACATTCACTTAAGCATCTAAAATCTTTTTTTTTAAACACCAAAAAATAAGGTTCCTAATTGATTTTTAAGCATGAAAAAGGTGATTTAAACATGTTTTTATCAAATTTAAAGCTCGTTCCTATAGCAAAAATGTTAGCATGTCCTTTGGCTTTGAAGCTTCTTTTTAGCTTGAAACAATGAACTTTGAAAAAGTAGCTCTCAAGTTTATGTTTTTGGAAAAACATAGTGACCGACATCATCTATGTACAACTAATGATGGTTACCTTAGCTAACTAAGATCTAATTGATGTCATTTTTGATAACCAATGTTGGTTAATATATGTAACTTATGTTGGTCTGACTTGCCGATGTCAATTACTATGTAAAATTGTGGCAAACAAAACTGATAAAATAAAGTTAGAAAATCAATTTGTAAGAGTATTAAGGGCTTAAATAAATATTTTAGAGTTGTAAAATGATCTCCTTCAGGTGTGAGATTCATCTGGTCCCATTGGGTGTGCCATTATGTGATCTAAGAATTTGACTCAAGAGAGGATGGTTAGTATGGTGTTAGTTCCAAAATGAAATAAACATGATAATAGCATAACATCTCTAGGCCTGGACACTAGGGAGAGCTTAGTTAATAAAATCAAATGACAAACACAACTAAAAATCAAGGAATAAAAACACAATAATTCATTCAGCTTCCTTGGATGCTCCAAATGCCTTTGTAGTGGTGGCTTGCTCAGCTTGTGCTCATGAATCCTTGGCAATAGAAGCTTGGCTACTTCCATCTCTCCTTGGCACCTTTGGCTTGTAGTTTGGCTTGGCTTGGAATCAACTTGGCATGGCAACACTAATTTTTTGAAGCATTTATAACCATTTTATCATTATAAATTTTCATAATCAATACTTAGAAATGATATTCATGGCCTATATATTTATATATTTTTGCAAATGTCTAGAATCAACCTATACCATCCATCCTACGATTGAGATGTGTGGTTGAGGATTAATTAAATTTTTGGAATTAAGTTTGTAATTATCCTCATCATGACATTATAATAAGGGTAAATTAAGAGGGATGAAGGGCATCATGGAAGGCATTGATGAGGCATGGAGGACATGAATCTTGATATTTATGGCAGCTATGGCCTAGGGATGTCTTCCTAAGAAATGAGGTCACTTGATGATGCATATATTCAATATTAATTTCTAAAAATAAGTATTCAACAATTTTACATGGAATTATTGATTAGGCTCTAATTTGGATTAATTATTTCTTAAGCATGTTAAGAAATTTATGCACAAATTACTCAAATTGATCAGAATGTCTTGTTAGTGGTCCAAAATTTGACTAGATTAGAATTGGAAGGTGATGTCAAATGTTTAAAACTATATTCCCATTTAGGATTTTTCCAAAAACAAATAAAAAAGGCACACATTTTGTGTAGGATATTTGATAGGAAAGAGCAATCTAGAGCACCCAAGTGCAAATTTGGCATTTTGACTCAGAATGATTTGATCAAAGTTAACTAGCCCATAAATTTATTTCCCCATTTAGGGATACCCTAGCCAAAATTGGCACTTGAATATATCAATTTCACATGATTTAGTGTGTTTTAGTGTTTTTACGCCAAATTGTGTATTGTAAGTGAAAATTGGCTTAAAACCTAATTGGAGGTTATTAGTAGCTAGATTTAGGTGTCTACAATTAAACAGGAACAAAAGTTGAAATCTCTTGCTCAAGTTATAGATTAGTTTAAGAAAAAGTTTGTAAATTTTAAACCAACTTTAAAAAAGAAGAACTAGAAGCAGAGGAATGGAGACTCTAAGAGTCAGTTCAAGAGTCAGAATACTAGATTCAATGGTTCAACTAATAGGAAATTGGGTACTAGTTTTAAGGGCAATTTCAAAGGAAACCAACAGTCTGATAATATGGGATCACCTAGGGATTGTTTCATTTATAGAGGTGACCATTTTCATTGAGAGTGTACCTATGATAAGTCAAGTAATAAAGATTATGCTCCTCAATAGGGGACATTTTAGCAACATATTCATACAGTAGTTGATAATTGACAAGTCAAATTTCAAGCTTGACCCATAGAACTATCATTTATCTTGTTTGAAAATCTAGTTTCCATTTTGATAGATACAAGGGCTACATAATGTTTTATAGCTCCTATAATACTAAATGAGTTATCTATAAAAGCTAGAGTAATGGCAAATGCATGGTTGATACAATATGGGAATTAGTCTAAAGTAAAATTTGATAAGTGTTTAGTTGAAGATAAAATTAAGTTATCTAAATTCACAATAGTAGTGGATCTTTATATAACACTACTAGGGTCATATGATCTGATCCTAAGATTCAATTGGATTGTGAAGCATAAAGCCAAAGTTGATTACTACCTAAAGTAGGTTGAGTGTTAGGATGATTTTATAAATCAGACACTAATTCAAGGTGAGAAAAAAAGTTGAGACTTAAGTAGATTTATGTGATGTAACTTAGGAAGGCTCAAGGAAAAGGGTGCTAAGCATTTATAATCAAGATAAATGAAATAGAGAAATATAAGGAACCATAAATTGAATATTATCCTTTCTTTATGAATTTTCATGATGTGTTTCTTGAGGAATTATTAGGATTACCTCCTAAACATGAGTTTGATTTATCAATTGATATCATATCTAGATCAAAACAATAATCTAAAACACTGTACAAAATGACAACCACTAAATTGGTTGAATTAAAGGCTCAACTCTAGGAATTGTTATCAAAAGGATTAATCAGACCAAGTGTGTCATCATGGAGTACATTATTTATCTTTGTCAAGAATAAGGATGGCACTCTTTACCTTTGTATTGATTATAGAATGGTGAATAAAGAGACTATCAAAAATAGATATCTATTACCTTGTATATATGATATTTTTGATCAAATACAAGGGGTGATGGTCTTTTCTAAAATTGATCTTAGAGTAGGATATCATCAACTAAGGATAAAAGATGAGGATATTCAAAAATAGATTTTAGAACTTGATATGGGCACTATGAGTTCACATTGTTACCATTTGGGTCGAGAAATGCTCCTACAACATTTATGAATCTTATGAACAGTGTGTGCAAAGATTATCTAGATCATTTTTTTTGGTCTTTCTAGATGACATTATTATATATTCTAAGGATGAAGAAGAGCATCTTCAATATCTGGAACTATGTTTACAATGATTACAGAAGCACAAGTTATATGGAAAATTTTCTAAGTGTGCATTTTTCCAAAATAAAGTGCAATATATAGGATATATTATCTCTATAGATGGTATTTTAGTAGATCCAATAAAGATAAGGGCCATTGTGGAGTGAATGGCACCAAATAATGTCCACGAGGTAAGGAAATTCATGGGATTAATGGGTTATTATAGGAAATTCATTCTAAATTTTTCTAAGATAGCTAATCCAATTACCTTTTTATAATGGAAAAACCAAATTTTTATCCAGTCAGATAAGTGTGAAGAAGTTTTTCAGGAATTAAAAAAGAAACTTACTTCAGCACCAATGCCAAGAGTTATCGATCTTAGTGGTCAATTTTTAGTGATCATAGATGTATTTGGGGATGGACTTAGAAGAGTCCTTATGCAAGATGGTGTAGTGGTAGCCTATAAATCAAGGAAGTTTAAGCCTTATGAGGTGAACTAAGTCCCTTATAAACTAGAACTTGCAGCAATTGTGCATGTTTTATAAATTTAGAGGCATTATTTGTTGGGAAAACTATTTGAGCTCAAGACTTAAAACTTAAGACTCAAGTACATTTTCACCCAACCAAATCTAAATGCTTGTCAAAGATGCTAGTTGGAATTCTTATTTGACTATGATTTTGATATCAACTATATCAAAGGCAACAAAAATAAAGTAACTAATGCCTTAAGTTGTAGGAGGTACATAGTAGTTGTGGCAACTATCAAGAGTACTTTTAGGGATCAAGTGATCAAATTTTCTCCAAGAGATAAAATCTATGATCAGGTTAGGAAAGTGTTATCTGAAAATGCTCATAATCCTAAGTATAAAAGACTCAAAATAGAGAATAATGGTCTTTTATGATATAATAGAAGGATGTATGTATAAAATGAAGAGAATCTAAGGAGAAAAATGCTAAAAAAATTGTATAATACCCCATATTCATGACATCCATGAGTAACCAAGCTCATGGTAGAGATTAGACCACTTTATTTCTAGAAGAGAATCAAGAAAGATGTAGTGGACTTTGTGTCTTGTTGTCTAGAATGTCAGTGTGTGAAACCTAAACATGTGCATCTAGTTGGATTATTATATCCACATGACATATCAAAATGGAAATGGTAGGTGATCAATATAGACTTTTTCCAAGGTTTACCATTTTCATGAAACAATCATGATATGATCTTGTTATAGTTGACAAATTAACCAAGGTAGCTCATTTTATACTAGGCAATTTGACAAATGATACACCTACTCTTAAGAAGAGATTTGTAAAGGAAGTGTATCAATTGCATTGATTTATAAAGAACATAATTTTGGATCATGATTTAAGGATGACTTATAGTTTTTGGTTAACTTTAAATTTAGTTCTAGGTATGCAACTAAACTTCAGCACTATATATCACCCACAGACTGATGGTTAGACTTAATGAGTTAATCAGGTGTTAGAGGATCTCCTTTGTATGTATTACATGGATAAGAAATACAAGTGAGAGGAGTACCTTTATTTGGTTGAGTTTACTTACAATAATTCATACCACTTATCTTTGAATATGACACCATTTGAAGCATTGTATGAAAGAAGGTGCAGGACACCAATCAGTTGGGACAGGTTGGAAAACATGATAATCTTTGGATCTGAGATGCTTTAAAAAATGTAAGATCAAGTCAAATCAATTGGGAAAAGATTGGTCAAAGCCAATGATAGGAAAAAGAGTTATACTGATCTAAAGAGAATAACTAAGTAGTTTTTATTAGGTAATAAAGTGTTCTTGTAGGTTAGATTATAGAAGAACTCTATTAAATTCGAGAAATAAGTAAAAATTTCACTAAGATATGTGGGACCCTTCAATGTTTTGGAATTGGTCAATCCCATGACATATAGGATTTCATTGACACTATCCCTAGATCTATTAAATAATGTCTTCCATGTATCTTATCTTAAAAATTATATAGTTGATCCTTCACATGTGTTAGATTAGAATGTTATGCAGGTTCTAGATCCCAGTGTAGTCATGGTAGAACCAATTAGAGTAATTGACACTCATAAACTTCATTTGTGTAATAGAGAAGTGTCATAGTGCAAGGTCCTATGGGACCAATACTCTAAGGATAGTGTCACTTGGGAGGACTATGATGATTTCTACATGTTATTTCTATATTTGTTTACTTGATTTGATGTTTCATTCTATGTTATTTTTCTATTGAATAATATTTTTAATTCATAACTAGTGTTTGAATAAGTGTCATCAAGATGACGACCAGCTTTAGGGGGGAAGGATGTCACATCTTTATTTATCACTAAGCTAATTTACCTATTTATCCATGAATTATTATAGTTGGTAAATTGATTAATTATTATTTAAATTTTAAATCATATGTTGTTATGGGACAATTGTATGTTACTTCAATTACATGAATTTATTGCTATGAGTTAATTGTATTTGTATATTCTTTACATTATGATCATATATATATATATATATATATATATATATATATATATATATATATATATATGTATATATATGTATATATATATGTATATATATATATGTATATATATATATATATACATATATATATACATATGTATATACATACATATATATACATATATATACATACATATATATGTATGTATATATATGTATGTATATATATATATGTATATATATATACATATATATATATACATATATATATACATATACATATATATATACATATATATATACATATACATATATATATATACATATATATATATATATATATATATATATATATATATATATATATCATGATGTTATGGGATAACTACCATCTTGTCTTGAGTTTGATGCAGGAGAGATTCATCCTTCAAAGCATGATAGAGGGAGAGAATCATCAAAGAGTATGGCATAGATGGAGGTCTTGGTGGATGATATAGGAATGACTATAACCCATACACACACCATGATGGATAGCACTCTTTATATGTTTTGTTTGAATTATGAGCTTTAGTACATATTTGATGTTATTTGCATTTAGATAATTGATTATATGTATTAGTTATGATTTAGTTCAGTTTAATGCCTATGAGGATCTAATTTTGTGTGAAATATTATGGCTATTATACATAGATTAAATTCATAATGTTGCTTTTGATCATGTTGAGTTATTGTATTCATGATTTTTAATACTAAACTTTATGAGAAAGTCAATCCACATGAATAAAATCTATTACTATTGTATATAGACTAACTAGAACGCCTTTGTAATGTTTTAAATATTATTCGTCTTAACGCTATAATATATATAAAATATAAATAAAGACATTATATAGTCTATATAAAGTAGTAATAATAATAACTATGTTTTTTATAATACCATTATATTTAGTATAGCAGTTGTTTCATTTACCATTGCAGTAAAAATACTATCATTGATTTTATATTAGTCACATTGTTATTAAAGTCATGTTGTTGATTATATTTACTAAATTATTAACAAAATTACATTATTATCCTAAGTTATCTTATGAACTAAACCTAGTCATTATTCTAATGCATAGAAAATGGTGATTTTTGAAGTGTTAGTTATCATTGAGAATAATATCAATAGTGGACTTTATAAATTTTATACGGGAATGTAAGTAAAAAAAAATATGTTGAAAACAAAGTATTAAAATAATGATTAAATAATTTTGGAGAAAGTTTGATAGAATTAGGGATTCTTGGTTGTGTCAAAATGGAGTTAAACCAGATTAGTTATAGTTTTGACAAATAATGAGGATTATGCATGGTGGAACAATGGAAACACTACAATTTTAATGCAAAATTTACATGCATTACATGAAAAAGGAAGTTCAATGGAGAAAGGATAATAAGAGGGGGGGGTGTGGGGCGGGAGGGCGGGCAAGAGAAGGGCACGACACAACATGAAGAATAGAAGAAAGAAGAGCAGAGAGAGAAGGGCAAGGATTATTCTGGTTCAATTAGTTTCATCTAGATGTCATTATAAGGTTGGTGATGTTATTTAATATTGTTTATAAATATTTAAATATAAGTATTTAATTATCTCTTAAGGTTTTGGGAAATGATTTAAATTTTATTATTGATAGAGGTTTAGTTATGTGGATGGCATTTTTAGAAAATGATTTACATTTTATTATTGATATAGGTTTAGCCTTGTGGATGGTTTGGCCATCCACTGAACTAAACCTATATCCCCTAAATCCTTATGAATGAAAACTAGTATTTTGTGTGAGTAAACCATAGGGTTAAATGGATTTTTTTTTTGTGATGACAATATGCCTAAGTTAAAGGACTATAGGACTTTGGTAGATGGTTTTAATAAATATGATGATTGATTTTTATTTTGAAAAACCTTATATATATATATATATATATATATATATATATATATATATATATATATATATATATATATATATATATATATATATATATATATATACTCAGTTAGTTATATATATCAAAAGTCTGAGCATATATATACAATACATAAGACTTTGTGTATATTTTGAATTATCAAGGAGTAATAATACTAAGTTCAAGTTAATTTATTGAATGAATGAAATTATGTGTATTGATCATTATGAAGTTCATTTAGGGTTTGGTATACATATATAAGAACTATGTACATTTTTCATTCAAAACCGTAAACATATAAGTATAAGGACTATGTACATTTATCATTCAAAACCGTGAACATATATAAGGATTATGTAGAAATATTTTTAATACCATGATCTTATATAAAAAAGGACTATGTGAATATTCTTATAAATTCTAGTGTGATAAGCTGTCTATACTCTTAGTATAAAAATCTATATTATGTGAGATGACTGTTAAAACCTTTAGATATTCATTAGCTTATATAAGAAATGAATATTAACATCAAATTGGATATCTATATTACTGGGATCTCGCATACATATTATACAAATAATGTGACTTGTATTTTGTTTAATTGGATTGTGTTTTTGGTTCAACCCTATATATAAACTAGTAGCAAAGTTTGGAATCCTTAGTGCATTCATTTAAATAAAAGATAGTTGATAGAGTCAAACTTGGAACAATATATTTGTTAGTGTTTATAAACCATGCATATATTATAGTAAGTTAATACTTATATATTATGTGCAATTGATAGATTGTTATGTGAATCACAATAATTTTGAGATCAATGTCGATTTGATTTTAATTAACACTTGTGAAACTTGAAAAAAATAAACCTACAGTATGAGAAAAAGGAAGAATATTAGATTTAAGTTGGTAGTTGATTATAGTACTCTATTTATCAACAATTCGAGAAAATTTATAGGGTTTTTGGGAATGTAGAAATCCTATGATTGATCTTGAATGTTATTTTATGAATAGGTAAATATTTAATGTTTTGTTTGAATCATTCATATTTCATAATAGAAATAAAAATGACTATTATTTTAGTACAGAACAATATTTTTATGTATGAACAAATACATGTATTTAGTACATATTATGTATGTATTTATTATGCAAAAGTATATAGATACATGAAATATATTTGTTTGACAAACCTACATACCCATACACATATAGAACATATAATTGAACATATGAGATGTATGCTCATAATTATGGTTATGTTGATTGTTAAATTAAGTCATAAAATCCTAAGGGATAGGACACTATGATTATATGCATGCATCCTCCTAAATGTACAATAAGTTATATCAATGAAAGATTATGTTTCATGTGAAATAAGACATTATTTAAGAGGTAATTAATCTCTAAAATTATTATGACTAACTTATTGTTATTTGAGAAATATTTACATGGAATAAAATGTGATATGATGTTTGTCATAGATGTACTACATTTGAGTTACTAATGGAAATCATTAACGTACAATCTAAGTATAAATTATACCTAGTTGGTATAGACTGTACTTATTCATGTTTATTAGCTATGTGATAAATAATATAGTAGAGATTTATTGCATACAATTAATAGACTAGATGTATTTTTTGTTATTTTTGCATTTAATATGTTTTATGCTTGCTAATAGGAAGTAATCTATTTGAATCTATTGGTTATATTTTATATTAACCAAATATTGCATTGTTGGTACTAAATAAGAAGTGAGACAAACTTCACTAGCTTATTTAGCATCACCAATGCTAGATAAAGGTAATCCAATCAAGTGGTGTGCATTAATTTAATTGATCGTAGAGATTAATAACTATTTTAAAACTTTGGCTAAAGTAATGTTTAGTTAAACAGTGTTGTTTCATATATATGATTTATATGTTTGTGTGATATCATGTTAGAATGTATTTTATTTATGTTACACATCACGTATTAGATATCTTACATCACATGGGTACTAGTTGTCTCTCTAAATTCCCACACCATCAATATATGCCCATCCATGAAGGGAGGGCCATTCCCTGATTGGAGGATTGTGTGGGGGATTGATGGTCTATGGTTGGTGTGGAGGGGGATAAAAATTGGAGTTCATGAGACTCATACTCTGTGGATCCTTGTATCTTGTATTATATTTATTATTGAAACATTATTTCTAATGAAAAAATAATTATTTATTCATTTATACATAAACAATAATGGCTAAATATTGTACCAACCATGGCTAAAATTATGTAATTACTTTATGAAATTATGCACTTATGTTTTATTTATTTGTTTCATAGTGATCTTTAACTAAATGAACTATTACATGTTCATTTTATGGTTAACATAATTAATGTGTTATACTTGGATCACTAATTAAATTCTCATGTTGAAATCTAATGTAAGAATATGTGGATTTAATAATTATTGTTTTTTAAATTACGTTATTCTAGTAAATCCCAATGGGTATGTTACACATAAAATGATTAAACTCAAATTGGTATTGAATTTTTAAAACAATTATAGCCTAAAAAGGATTTTCCAACTCCCTCTTGCTTCTCAACATTTTTATATGTTAAACTATTTTATAACAATTTGAATAGCAACAAACCTTTATCATTTTCTATCTTCATGTTTGTGTAATTATAATTTAAGCATTTCATATTTTCTCATTTGCCACCATATCTTTGTTTTTCCACTCATACTAGAGTATAATTTTTAGTGCAAGATTTCTATAAACTTCCATTATGTAAGCCAAAATGTTATAACAATTTCTTACACCATGAGATTCAATCTTATGTGCAAAATTACTCATCCAAATTCCCCAGTATCTTCTACAATGGAATATTCATACACGAAAGATAATCTTTTTAGAAGACATATCTAAGCAACCACACAACTAATAGTTAATAGAATCCTCATTTGTGAGAGTCATAAATGGGAAAGTAGCAAAATAACACAACCCATTATATCTATTGCTATAAAAATTTGTACAGGTGAGGTTCATTCCTTTATTTATGATGTCAAAACAAAAATATCACAACCATTTAAAACTATTGGACTAGACATGCAACTCTAAGATAACATTTATAACTATTTCCTTCTAAGTTATTGCACTATAAAACCTCCATAATATGAATCAAATTTTGATCATCACGAAGGATTTTCAACTAAGCACTAGAGAACCTTTTACCCAATCTCTATTTTTGTCAAGAGAATTTGAGTTGATGACATGATTAGCATACATCAAATGATAAGAGAGACATGAGTAGCCAACAGAGACACTACAAGAAAGATGTAAATTTTGATATTAGATCAACTTAATGTTCAAATTACACAAGATTGGATTATAGGCTCCTTGCAGTATAAAATCTTTGACATATCAATCTTCATTACCCAAGCATGTTTGCCCCGATACCCAGCTTTAGATATCTTTGACACTACAAGTATTCCCCACTAGGAGGTCATAACGCACATCATCAACACAATGTTAATCATGAATTTACTTATTTATAATATCAACAACACTGCCAAAATAAATTAAATAAAGTAACTACTTTTCCAAACATCTTGACATCCATATTGACTTACTATACTACTCTTTAGATAAAGCTTACGTAATCAAAAGCATAATGGATTTATAATTGCTAATTCAATTACTCATAACCATGAGAAATTCTAACCACCAGATTTTTTGATAATTTTTTTACCAAGAAATAAATCAAAAGCATTCTCAACATATTGGAACTAACATGTAGAAATTTTTCCATGTTGCCATTATTTCCTCCAACAAACTTAAAAAGATATGTTACACCTACATTTTCAAAGTCTTGCAACAAAAATATTTAGTTATTAAATGGTATTCACATATATATGCACATGACTACAAAAATAAGTGATAATTCATGTCAAATAATGACTCTATAGGCTTTAACATATAATAGTGCCTTGGTATAGTTTCAAGTCTCTTGGTCCTTAAAATTACCTTTGGGCCCTAGCAGCTATAAAGGATATCAATTTAAATAATTGACATAATATGAAATATAACAAGATAAAATAAAATGCATGTGGGTTTATATGGTTCATAAAAAAATGTCATTTTACATCATGTATTATTACTTTTCTATGTAAACTAATTGGCTCAAAATTCGAGCTCCACTTGTCCTTTGTGACACTAATTAAGGATGTGCATCTCTGTGCACTATGAGAATGTTTGTACATAAACACACTATCCTTTGATGTCTAGATGGGAGGATATGTTTTGATGTGGATATAGATTATTGAGATAGAATAATAGAACACATCATTATTTATAAATGAATATGTACACCCATAAAGTATAGCACACAACATTATTTGAATGATGACAAGAAATGTAGTTATACAAAATGAAAGAACTGCTTCACATTTATATAGATAAATGCAAGAAAAACCATGTGGATTAATGTTATAAACTAATATTTGTGTTACACAACATACAATAAAATTCAAATGTTCTAGGGTAATTTTTGGCAATATGTACAGGTTAACCATACATAAGAGAAAGTACTTGAATAGTTTCTAACGGAAATATTGAATTACCTAATTACCATTAAGCATACCAATCTTCTCCTCCTAGACAAATTTAGAAAACAATTAAAATAAAATGGATGTGTGAGAATAACCATAAAATAATTACAAAATACTAAAAGGTAGTTGGACAATATTTTCACTTGGTAATATGACTCACCAAACCACAAAATATACACACATAATATTTTTTACTTTTATTAATTACTGACACTTTGTATTTTGTAGGAACATATCGAGTCTCAATCTCTCTGAGTGCATGCCTTAAGGGGGTGCACTGAGAAAGGGGTTGGCAGACCATCGGTGATTCGTAAAATTGTCATTCTTTTTTCCTCTTGTCATCCACACTCTATTCTCCTGAAACCATTATACCCAATATTATTATTCTTAGTCCTATCTATTCTTATTATTTGCTATGTTTTATCCTTCATTTCTTGCCTTAGCACCATTTTGACATGTCAGTTGTGTTAGGTCAACCTAGCATAGTTTCAAGACTTTTTCTCTCTTTTGGTTTGTTGACCTCTTGGCTGACCTAGCACAATCCTAAAGAGTTAGCCTCAAAAACATGCTAGGTTGACCAGGTTGACCTAGCACAATCAATGTTCCCAAATGTTTTTAGGGTAAGTTACTACTATATATACAAGGTCATTCCTTAGCATTTTAAGAAGAGCAAATAATTAAGTGAATAAGTGTGAATGAACATCTACCTATTGACCATTTTACATAGGTAATAAATCTTTAAGCTCTAATACTTTCTTTGGAGCTTCGATCTCATCTTGTGGATAAGTATTTTCAATGCTTGGATAGGTTGTGTATATTAGAGATAATTGATCTTAGTTATCCTTACATACCATGATAATCTCTTGCGAAGAACCTTGGTCAAGGGAGAGATTGACGCTCAATGGGTTCATCTTCAAATGTAAGTATTCCTAACTTTATTCTTCCTTTGTAAGAATAGATAGATAGAGCATATGTATTCTTATCTTCCATTTATTAGAATTATGTATACATTGACATGAGTATATGTCTTCTATACATGTTTAGTTTAGTTGTTTATTTTTTTAATTTCTAACCCCTACTTTGTGCCACAAGCTACAATGTGAACTAGATTAGATTTAATTTTCTTGTTATTAGATTAGTGAAATATTAAATCATAGGACTCTTTTAGGATTGTTATGTGATTATGTTAAACTATAGGCTTTAGAACCCTATCTCACATGGCGTGTTGTGATAAGTGATCCCCTAATCAGGTCTAGTGGATCCTCACATTGGTCATGCTCTCACTTAACAGTTATATGCCCTAATCATAAGTGTAGGTGTGATTTATCCCATCTGATCTAAAATTGATTTATGGACATGATGCATTTATAATTGCATACATTTTGGTGAACCTAAAATGAATCAAAATCTTGTAATATTTCTTTCACTTATTTATATTCAGCATTATTTTTATCATATCTTTATTGTGTTGGATCAACCTTGTCGACCTAGTTATTTATCTCTATGCATAAGTTTGTAGGAATAGTAACTAGCTTGACCAGTTTGACCCAGTACATGTTACAAAACTTGTAGAGTTCTATTTAAATAATTAGATCGAGCAGCTTGACCCAATGTGAGTTTTTGCCAATTTTCAAACTTCTAGTCCAACCTACTAGGTTGACCAAGTTGACCTAGTGCATTTTTAACACTTTTTCAACAAGTTCATGTATTGTTTAGTCGACTAGCTAGACCTAGTTTACAAGTTTTTAAAGTTTCCTCCAAGGTCTCAGATTAGCAATATTCTACTTTTCATCTCTAAAGGTGAGTTTCTACTTCTCTATATATTTTTATTTCTATACTTTCCTTTCATAATTTTTAGTCTTTAAAACTACCCTTGCACAGTCAATGAGGTCGACCCTATGGACTTAATTTTGTGTTATATGTTTTTTGAAATAACTAGGTTGACCTGACTAACCTAGTTCATTTTAAGACTTTGCTTCCATAGTACATGTTTGACCTTATCAACCTTGTTATGTATGATTATCCATGTAGTTTCTTAAATATACCTTGTTTGAAAGTTAGAATTAACCATATATGTTAATCACATCTTTCTTTTCAATTATTTGCATGCTTAGAATAGCTCACATAGTCTAATTAGGGGATTTTCAATTAATCATTTATTTTCACTATTTATATTATTTTTCACACATGGCCAAACCACATAAACATCAAGAAGCAAATAAACATTTGACTACCTAGGCCAACCTACTTGGAAATCACCACAAAGGGAAAGTTGACTTGATGATTTGGTCAAGTATAAAGTGTGGTTAATGATATATTTTGGCTAATCACCCATTACCCTTATTGTTATAGTGTGTGAAGTGAGGGGTAGGACCCAATACCAAGCTTGTATCATTGCCACTACAGTCCCTTTCATCCTAAACTTACCTAAAACTATCCATAAATTTCTATCTTGTACCTTACTTATATCTGATTTCCCTTTACATTTAAAAACATTCTAAATAATCTAATCAACATTCTAGGTTGACCAAGTAGCTAGCTTTACTTTCAAGTTAGTTGTTTGCTCTTTGATCAATTATGTGTGCAAAAGTTTGCATTAGCCAATGTTAGTGCAAGATTTTTCTTTGTGTGCATCAATTGGATTCACCAACATCAATTCAATTCACTATTTTTTTCCCTTTTAGTACTTATTGATTTCTTAAACTACTTGCAATTATCTTGCTTCAATTCATAGTTTGTTATCATCTTTCTTTTCTTTCCTATTTATTGTGCTAGGTCGACCCTATCGACCTAGTATCTTTTTCAGCGCTTATATATTATTCTAGGTTAATCTAGTTGACCTAATGTTATTTATATCACCTTTATCTTTTTATACCAGTCACTATTCACTAAACCAGGTTGATCCTGTGGACCTAGTACAATTTTACAGTCCTCGATTTGCACTAGGTCGACTAGGTCAACCTAGTACTATTTTAAATCACTTTATGATTCTTTACTTTCTCATCTTACTTATTTTCCTTTCATCATGGAATTTCTATTTGGTGATAACACTTAAGTTCAATCAACAAACATGATGTAATTCACCAATCCTAATAGGGTCTCCCATAGATAAAGTAGGGCTAATTTAGTGAATGCTAGTAATGTTCATATTACAACCTAAACGATGGACAATGGGACCCCTCCTCATACCCCTTTGTAGTAAAACCCTCCTCTTCTCTTAAAATATTAGTTTGAGTTAGAGTATACTCCTAAAACTCTTTTCTTTATCATGAAATTACATCAACATAGAGGGAAGGATCCTTCCACCATCTATAACCTCATGATTAGCCATCAAGTTGAAGAACCTCATTCTCTTACTCCCACTTTCTCAATTGAATTTAGGGGTACCAATTTCTTTTATTCTCAAACTCTTCCTTCAATCCTGACTCCTTATGCTATGACATCTTCTTATTTAACTTCTTCTACCTCCATGCCTAGTATTTCAACTAACATAGTAGATTCTACATCTAGTGGGCCTCTCATAAGATCTGTTATCCTTAATATTTCCACTAGTTCATCATTTGCTGCCCAAGGCACTCATGCTTCTTGTGCTTCTTCTTCTCAACCATTTACTACTCCATATTTTGCTTCATAAGAAAATTTTACCACTAGTGCCTTAAATTTTTCAAAACTCTTCTCAAGCTCATATCAATTCTAATAGTGGTACCCAAGCCAATAACACCAACACAAACACCAATACTACTTATTATAATAACATTAATCAAACTCATCAACTATTGTTGAAAAATCTTAAGTAAAAGAACACATTTCAAGCTCATAATATGAATCAAATGATGTGAATGCAAAACCACCTTCTTAATATTCAATCCAATCCTCAACCAATGACTGGGGCACACATAACCAAAGTGTTCCTCCTCCTCCTCATCAAAATTCTCAAGGTAATCTCATTCCTCAACCTCCATTAGTCATCAACCATTTACATAATGAACCTCTTACCACCCAAATTGCTAGCATTGACATTGGAGGTATAACACCAATAATTTCTCACAATGGATTAACCAATCCTACTCTTCACCTCAAGATATTTGGAAATATTTACAAGGATTAGGTCAAGTTAATACCTTTACCATTACCAAACTCTTAGCCAAAACCCTCACAGGTGATGCCTTGGATTGGTACAATCAACTTAGAACACACTCTATCACTAGTTTGTAAGACTTAGTAAATTCTTTAGTTCAAGAATTTCAAACTAGTGATCTTCTAGAGAACACTTTGGCCCATTTCATCAATTTTAAACAAAATAAAAATTAAATTGCCCAAGCCTTTGTTAAGTGATGGAAGACTTTATAAAATAAATTTTAACATAAAATGTCAAATGATAATCTGTTACATCTCTTTACAAATGCTTTATTTCATAAATTATAATATCGAGTCCATACCCTTTCTTCACGTACCTTGGAGGAAGCCATCAATCAAGCCAAAAGACAAGATTTCCTCATGAATCAATTTAAGCTGCTCCAACCTTCTATGCACCCATGCCTATTAGTAAAGAATAAAAACCACAATATTACCAATGATGGTGTTACCAATTCATATGATACTATTCATAATGTGCAAGATATTGTTCATACCCCTTCTTCAGAACCAGCTCCTTCCCAAAAAACAACATTAAAGTTGATAAGCCTTTATCGTTAGCCAAATTTCTTAAACATCTACCTAGGCCTCTTCCTCAAGAGCTTGACCCTAATCCTCATTTCTCAAAAAACAACATTAAAGTTAATAAGCCTTTATCCTTAGCCAAATTTCTTAAACATCTACCTAGGCCTCTTCCTCAAGAGCTTGACCCTACTTGACCTATGAAATCATGGTATGATCTTAATAATTTTTGTTGGTTTCATGCTAGCTAGGGTCACTCTCATGAGACTTGTAGATAGCTCCATAATTTAGTCATGGATTTTATTCTTGGCCCAAATTTTGATCATGATTCTATTATCCATAAGCATCAACAAGCTTATGAGATTTCTTACAAAGACTATAAATCACATGATAAAAATCAATCCTTAAATAAATAAAATCCTCATTTAGATATCTATAAAAACCCCTTGCCTAATCATCAAACAATCCAAGAAAGTCAAAACAAGCCCACTTCTTCCAACAATAACATAGAAAGTCTTGTTGAAACAAATTACAAAGAGAATGTGGTTAGCATGACTAACATGAGAAGAGTGGTGGCTTTCATTGATTCACAACCTATGTACACTCCTCTCACAAGTGAAAGAAGATCTTATTTATTTTGATGATCTAATTTATGATTCTCCCTTGGATGACACATCGCATACTATTTCTACTTTTCTCCCATCATCTTCTAATACTAATGACAATCCAATTTCTACAAACGCTTCTTCCAAACTTCAAGATCAATCTAAACCAACTACTTCTTCATCACCAAATGATTTCCAACCTTATTTTCAACCTTTTCATTATTATCAACATAAGTTTCAACGCTCTTTAGATCCACCTTCTGAAGACCTTCTTAATCATTATGCACCTATATATAACAATATTTTTATGGGTTATGATGAGTGGAATCCCATTGTGGAACTTACTAATCTTCCATTCCAAATACCTTTTATTTAACTCATAAGGACATTTTCGCATCATATAAACCACTTCATGCAAATCTTATTCAAGATGAACATCCCTCACCCTCCTCTAGAAGGATGGGATGTTACTTATCTAGATCTAAGGATAGTATCTTATAGTAATGTGAAGAGATGTCCATTAATGTTGATGAAACTATAGACACTTTTCTTTCTTTATGATTTCCTATCACATCTATGATTCTGGGTGAGATTCTGCTTCATGTAAATGATCCTCCATTATTTATTAGCATCTAAATAGGTGATATCCATGTTAAGTCATCCTTGATCAATGAGGGTTTTGGTACTTGTGTTTCTTCCCTTGATTTTATTTAGACTCTTGGGTATTCTAAATGTAATCTCAAGTCTACATGCAACACATTCCAAGGATATGATAGAAGGCAGATAACTCTTTTAGGATATGTGTGGCTTCCCATTACCATCCCACCTATCATTGTTTTTGTGAAGGTGATGATCTTTAACTTTCCCCTTTCATATAACATCTTGCTTGGTAGGATATGGGCTCATTGTATACGAATTGTCACATCTTCCACTTGCTAATGAGTTAAATTTCCTCAAAATGGAACCATTTACAGGATTTAAAGAGACACTAACCCTTATAATTTTAAACAATTCTAAGATCATGGTGTCTTCAAGATTCCTACTCTTGAGCCTTTGCCTAGTGTTCTATTATGTTAGTTGTAGCATCTTAACTTTCTTGTCAACTTAACTAGAGGTTATAATGGGCATCTTTAGCTCATTGGTAACATTCCTCCCAAACTTTTAGACTCTAATGATGATGAGCCAAATGAGATTAACTTAAAGATCAAAAAATCCTATCTCTTACCTCATCTCATGTCGAAGCTTCCTACTTCTTTGTAGCCTCATTCTTGCAAGCCTCCATATAATGGCAATCCCATAGTCTTAACCAAGACTAGGCACTTTATTCACCAATATTTATTCGATGACAAGGTCATCCCAACTTGTGTCATCAATATTCATACTCAAAATTATGATGATGGCTATTCTTTAGGATGATTCTATTTTAAATGGCCTTGTCTAAGCCCATGATACCAAGATTGTTTATTACTATTCTTGAGCCTTTTCATGCATCTCGTCATTATTTTTCATTTATAGTTCTTGATTCTTTCATTTTTCTTCTCTATTATAGAGTAGATATGGCACTGATACCTCTAGTTTCTAAGGAACCACTTAATACCATGATCTTGGATCATGCTATGACTAGACCTTATCACTTTGCCACACCTAGGGAAATCCTCCTTAGACCTTCTACAAATCTTGCCCCTCCTTCAGTGGGGCTAGATATATTTAAGCCCATTATTTTTTCCACCCTAGTTGAGCCTAGTTTTACTCCTTCCCCATCATCACCCTCCCTTGATGATGGTTTTTTTCCACTACCTAAGATGGCTCCTTTGCCCACCAGATGGGCTAATGATTCCTCTTCAACTTATTCCATTCCTATTTCACCTCCTTTTGTGAGTTCTCTTAAAACAAATCACAAGCATATATGTTGCTTTCACAAGATAGATAATCACTCTTCCACCCATTGTCATAAGTTACAACAATACCTTGATACCTTGCATCCTTCTTCCCCATCATCAGAGAAAGCCATAACTCCCCCAAAAGTACTTCTTAAATATTTACCTAAGTATCGTGAGGTATATTGTCTATGGAACCTATGTGGTATGCATCACACCGATAATGAATATTTTTAAATATATAAAAATAAACTCATAGCCAAATATATACAATATTCATAACATAGAAGAAATGCATAACAAATACAAAAGAAATAAGAATTGCCAAAATAAAAATACTTCTTCAAATTATTCAAATCATTCTCCTTCTCCTTGAAAATAAAGATATATTACAATGTATTAATATGATTGCATGTGAACATGATTTTATAATTAACAAATAAAATATTCTAAATTTATCTAAATAATAATTTGCATGTAATATCAACTAAAGTTAACTCTAGCCTTTCCAAGGCTTTATTTTTTCTAAAAATATATGAACTGAAACTTAAACTAGCAAACTATAATTAAAATTGGCTGTCTAAATTTTTCATAGAGGTGGAAAAACAATTCTAACTTCTTGCATGACATACGCCTTTGCAGATGGGAATGATTAGCATCAATTATCAACATACTCCCCCTTGATGCTGAGAGGGCTCACAATCTGATCTCTAAGTATCAAAAACTTATCCTTTACAATTGCCTTAGTGAAGATATATACTAACTATTCTTTATTATTAATGTATTTCAATTATTTTTCCTTCTTCTGCACTAAATATTAGATAAAATGATGCTTTAAATCAAAATGTTTTGTCCTACTATGATGGACTAGATTCTTGGAACATCTTAAAGATTATCTCATAACCATCCTTGTACCTTATACCATTCCTCCCATAGGTTGTTCTTATAAGAAGGCTCCTCCTTATTCTCTCATGGCTCCACTTCTAGTGCTTACATCACCTCCTATGGTCCCTTCACCACATTCTATACATCCACCTATGATTCCTTCACCTATGAACCTTCCCTCACCTATGGATCCTTCTCCACCCATGATTCCTTCACCTATGGATCCTTCTCCACTTGTGATCCTTCTTCTCCTGTAGATCATATTCCCATGCATTTTCCTAACCAATTATTGCCTAACTTTCCTCCTCAAGATGATCCTTTGAGCATTCCTACTTTCTTAACTGAGAAGATAAAAAAAAAAATATTTTCATAGTATTTATTGAAGATTGATGAGACTTTAATGGTAGTTTGATTACATCTTCATAGAGACTTATCCAATGTATTGGATAATGTGTGTGGACAGATTTACCAATATTTATGAGCACATGCATGGTGCTTTCTCACTTATATTTGAATTGGACATGTGTTCCAATCTTATGTCTATTCTTGATTATATCATTTGGCACTATGTCAAATTATTTCTTATCTTATATCATGTTTCTCCTTTTTTTGTACTATAGTTAGCTTATGTTATCATTTTACATTTTGCATATACTTGTCTTTTTATTTATCATTGATTTCTTTTCATTTAGAGTTTTTCTCAAAAGTCTTCCCTTATATCTTCATGATTATTTTCTTTCTTATCTTTATTTTTCACAAATAGTCATCATGGTGACTTGGTTATATTTACCCTATCCCCTTTGGTTACTATCTCCTATTACCATGTGATCATTTCACAAGCAATCTTTCTCATTACTATTTCCTTTCACCAATCCTCCTTTGGATCTTATTTTTCCCTTCTTTTTTCCACAAACTAAGCATATACATGGTTGAGACTTGAGATCACATGCTCAGTTCATTGTCAATCATAAGTGTTCTAGTAAGTATTTTATCTTGGGATACTTATCTTCATTTAGTCTTAGCCTACAGCTCATTCATGTATATCACTATCTCTCTCATGATTGGTCATTCTAAATCCATATGGAGGAGGAATTTTAAAAAATAAAATAAAAGCCTTGAAAATAAATTTAAAAGCCAAATCATTTAAACAAAAGGCAATGATATCAAAAGGCAAAAATATAGAATATTATTAAAATTCTAATCACACTAAAAAGATGTGATTCAAAGCACATCTCTTTTTTCTAGTCTAAGCTCAAACTCTATAGTTAGGCTCATGATAGATCCAAGGTCCTTTTGGGTGTGGTAGGCTAGTCGATTAGAAGAGGAGAATAAAAAAATCTTTTAGTGTTACATGCTTTTTCATACAAGTACCCAATCTTTGTAGTATATTGATGGCTCTATAAGGAGTCCTAAAGATTAGGGAACATGTCCTGAGAAGGTAGGTCCATTTTACTTTTCCTTATACCTATCTACCATTATGAGTTGATATTAGTAGAACACCTATTTGCCTACAAAGATTTGTGTCTATAAAAAGTGGTTTTCCTTTGTACATAGACGACCACTAGTCCCTTAGTGTCTTTTCATGTCCTTAGTATGCCTCTTACCTCCTAAGATATTCTTATAAGATGCCTAATTATTGATTTTTACACTCCCTTTTTCATTTTTTTCCTTCATCTTTCCTCTTGGGAAATATTTTTTTGCTTATTGATCACTCCCCATGGGATTTCATTTGTGGGTCACTTTGTAAGACCATGGATAGGACCCAACCATCCTCACAAATTACCACCTTTTCCATCCGATTACCCACATCCTTGATTTACCAATACCTATCTTTTTGCTTACCAATTTGGATTTGGTACCCCTTGGGTTTCTCTTTTGTGAGTTGTAGTCTAAAATCATGGATAGGCCCCGACCCTCACAAAAGATTTCAATAATCAAAGTCACCATCAAAAATTATGTGTCAAATAAGAGATAAGATTCAATTGATTATAAGCTTACACATCATTGACATACTTTCCATCTTGATATTTAGTATGTTTTATGCTTACTTAATTCTTATTTCACCTTTTATCTTCTTATTTTCTAAGTGCATGTAAGATTACAACAATTTCTTAAATTTCTCATACTTCCCAGCTTGAATTAGTATGTTAAATTTAAGACCAAATTTTTTCAAATTTTGTTTTTCTTTGGTACTTCTCATCTTGAAATAGTATAATTGATTGACTTAATTTTGATTTTTTTAATTACCATATGTGCCCTTTTACATATGTTCCATTTTATTACATTTTTTTTCATACTTCCCAACATGATATTTAGTATGATTTTACTTGCTTTAATTTGGTGAAAAAATCTTTCACATTGGTTTAAAAACAAATCCCCTTTTACCATCTTGTTTTCTATTTTTCTTGGATTTTTATACTTAGTCATTTTCTATTATTACACATTTCCCAACTTGAACTAGTGTGTATTGCATTTTTGATTGTTTATATTTTTTCAAGTCCTTTTTCACGTATTTATTTTTAACCATGCATGTGTACTCCATAATGCTATAAAAGAAACCACACCACATATATTTCCTATAGAATATACAAAAAATCTAAATACATGTGTTAAAAATAAATATATCCCAAGCATCCATAGCCTCAACCATAATAAACAAATACAATGATCATAAAGACAACATACACAACCAACACCAATAAGCCAAAATGATACATCTCTCTCTCTCTCTCTCTCTCTCTCTCTCTCTCTCTCTCTCTCTCTCTCTCTCTCTCTCTCTCTCTCTCTCTCTCTCACACACACACACACACACACACACACACACACAAAAAAAACACACACACAGGCACACACACACACACACACACACACACACACACACACACACACACACACACACACACACACACACACACACACACACACACACACACACACACACACACACACACACACACACACACACACACACACACACACACACACACACACACACACACACACACACACATGCACACGCATGCACACACACACACCATGAGTTTGATATAACTATATATAAAGCCTCAACACTAGGGTTGAGATCCACCCTGTCTATTTCATGGCCTAAACACATTACCTACTAAGGACTCAGTCTAAATCCTTTGAATGGTATGCTATAACAAGGAAGTCTAAGATATAAATCCCTCTACCTATCCAAATAGGCATGTTATCTACACCTATGTCGACAACAACTCAGCTTGGGTCATAGTGTGTGCTTGTGTTAGCTAAGTTTGCATCATTATATATGCCTCTATCATCTATGTTACTATCTCTAGATTCATAACGCTCTCATCTACCAAGGCATACCAATCTTATCTCTTACCTTCACCCATCTCTATTGTTGGTTTCACCCTCTCTCTCTACACCTTTATCTACCTCACTGCCTTATCAAGTAATTTGAACCAACTCACTTGAGCTAGGGTAGATGGTACACTCAAATCCTTTAGTGTCATGGGGTCATATGCATAAAGATTCTCATATAGGATATCATGGAGTACTCCCCTCACTAGAGACCCCCATATCTCCTCATCATCTTTAGGTACACCTAAAAAATCACACTAGATGGTTATTAGATCACTGTCATATTTCTTGATATTTATCTATATCTCTCTACTACCAAATAAAAAACTTAAGAAATAAATTCAGCCATCTTCATACATATATGTGTCTTAAATCATATGATATCATCATCTACATGATCACCCAACACAATCTCCCTATCTATGTAACCTCTTAGTACCTCCTTGGTAGGTCACCTCCTCAACTCGAACCTAGTTGTCATGGCTCATGCCTGTCTCAACCTCCATCTGAGTGGTCTCTTTATCATCTCCTCTAGATCATATATGGGATCATCTAGGATGTCTATAATCTCCACTCTCTCCTTTCCATCATTGTTTTGTCCTTAGTGGTCATTTTTCATCTCACTATGGGGTTAGTAGTGGTACGTCTAGTATTTTTGCCTCCTCTTCCTCTTCCTCAACAACTCATCATCCCTGACTAATCCATGGTCACTCCCAATATGGCCTCAATGTCAACCTCACTATCAGTGGTCCAAGTCCTCTCTTCCCTTGTGGCTCCCTCACATGCTAAGCCCACTAGTTGAGCATCAATATCAATGTCACTAGATGAGGTAGGCCCATATGCTTTGGCACCCATGCCACTATATGTGGCTCTCTCCACCACATATAGTGTCCAATCACCTCTCTCCTCTCTAATACTAGTGCAACAATGTGATAGTTCACCCATGTATCTATTATGTGCCCATACATCTACCACATGATGTATGCACATCTCACCAACTATAGTGTTGGCACATGGGGTATGGCCTATGCTACCTGGTCTTCCTACCATCCACCTAAAATGTGCATTTTACTAATTTTTTCCTAAATCCTTCCAACCCGTTTCTCATATTATTAATTGCTAACCTTAAAATCAAATTTTGTTCAATTTTGACATATATAAATTCTTAAAATCAAATTTGATAAAAAATTCACTTAATTCAATACAAATTTCAAAAATTGGTTTGAGATCAGTAGTTGCATACCAATAGTACACCTACTGCCACCTTTGGATCTGCACCCTATCTATCATGTCACTCCCTCACCATCCTAACCTTGTTTGGTCTCATATCTATCTTTTATCTCTTTCAAAATTTAAAATATAAAATGAATTCTCTTTTTCCCTATTTAACAACACTTTTTAGCAAATCAAATTCTTTCATTTATTTTCAGGCAGATTCCTTATTTTGCCTCTATATTTATTTCTACTCATCCATTTTTAAAACCATAAAATATGTTAGAATCATGATGATGAATAGATTATTTTCCACTGTCATATGTCTATCTTCCAATTTTTTTGATTTTTGGCTATTTTTTGCACTAACTTCTACATGTTTGCCTAGTGTACTCTATATTGGACACCTTCATTTCTTATAGTCTACTTCTTTATCTACAAAACTAAGGTAAGTTAAATGTATGTATTTCTCAATATAGTTCTTTCATTTATCTTAATTTCTACTTATTTCACCATAATTAGCATCATCATTGTGTTTTATCATGTTTTCTTTCGAAGAATCTTCTCATGTTGCACTTACATGACACATGATGAGATTTGGTTGGGGCATATGTATACACATAATATTTTTAAATTTTATTGATTATTGACACTTTGTATCTTTCAATAACTTGTTGAGTCTCAATCTCTCTAAGTGCATGACTTAAAGGGTGGATTAGGAAAGGGGTGAGAAGATCATCAGTGCTTCATAAGATTGTCATTCTTTTTGCCTCTTGACATCCACACTCTAGCCTCCTAAAACCATTGAACCCAAGATTATTCTTCTTAGTCCTATCTATTCTTATCATTTTCTATGTTTTATCCTTCATTTCAATCCTTCACACCCTTTTGACCTATCAGTTATGCCAAGTTGACCAGGTCAACCTAGCATAGTTTTAGGACTTTTTTATCTTTTGGTTTGTGGGCCTCTTGGCTGACCTAGCATAGTCCTAGAGAGTTAGCCCAAAAAACATGCTAGGTTAACCAAGTCTATCTAGCATAACCGATGTTCCTAAATTTTTTTAGGGCAAGTTACTAATATATATATATATATATATATATATATATAAGGTTATTCCTTACCATTTTAAGAAGAGCAAAGAATTAAGTGAATAAGTGTGAATGAGCATATGCCTTGGTTATTCTATTTGGGGAATAAATATTTAGGGTCTAATACTTTCTTTGGAGCACTGATATCATCTTCTAGATAAGTATTTTAGATGCTTGGATAGGTTGTGTAGCCTAGAGATGATTTATCTTAGTTATCCTTACATACCATAATAATATATTGCGAAGCACCTTGGCCAAGGGGGAGATTGAGGCTTAGTGGGTTCATATTCAAAGGTAAGTATTCCTAGATTTATTCCTCCTTTGTAAGAGTAGATAGATAAATCATATGTATTATTCTCTTCCATGTATTAGAATTTTATATACATTGACGTGAGTATATGTTTTATATACTTGTTTAGTTTAGTTGTTTATTTGTTTTATTTCTAACCCCCAATTTGTGCCACAAGATTTAGTGTGCACTAGATTAGCTTTACTTTTATTATTATTAGATTAGTGAAATATTAAATTAGAGGACTCTTTTAGGGTTGTTATATGATTATGTTATATTATATGCTTTGGAATCCTATCTCACATGATGTGTTATGACAAGTGATCCCCTAATCAGGTTTAGTAGATCCTCACATTGTTCATACTCTTGCTTAACAATTGTATGCCCTAATAAGAAGTATAGGTGTGCTCTATCCCATCTGATCTAGGATTGATTTATGGACATGATGCATTTTTAATTTCATACACAAACCATTTTTTGAATTCATTATATACCAAAACCATTGTGTGAGAGGTCTCCATGAACATCAATACCTGCTCATATAAGTATAATATTGATAAACATCAAACTTTTTAGACATATATAATTCTCTAATAAACCATTAGTGGAATGACCATTAATAAATAAATAAATAAACTCCACAAAATCATTATTTGAATTTCAAGATGGGACCACATTATTAATTGATTTGGTAAGAAAATATAAAATTTGAACACCTCATATTAAAGCAAAATATACATAAATATTTTTTTATAAACTGTCAGAGATGATGAAATTTGGTACAACTATTTGGTCATGATAGTAACCACATTGCATTTGGTTACATACATAATATTATGAAATGATAATCCCTATCAATTTGACATTCATAAAAAGTGAGAAAGGAAAAAAGTCAATATCTACATTCCCACTGACCAAACATACTTGAAGCTTACAAATTGGGTATAACATTTATTCTAAAAAAACCTATATTCTAATATCAAGATACATAAGATGCACACATTAAAATAATTTTATTACCACATTAGCAAAAGTCCATCATTTTGATTTTTTTAAAGGGGTAAAATATATATAAAGGAAGAGTGGGGAAATTACAAAAAAATAATAATCAAGCTCACCAAATAGACTATAATTTTAGAGATTAAAAAGAAGTAAAGAGATGTTCATCAATTTTAGTGCAGATACTTTGTTTAGGAGTAGTGAAACACTAGACAAATAACAATTCACAATTTTCATAATCATCGTCATCATATATATTGTAGTAGAGAAGTAAGCTAGTATAAAAAGTATTAGTCTACATCTTATGACTATGAGTTTTTTCACTATTAGAGAGATAATTTCAAAAACACAAATATGGGTAGCCAGTGACACCACCATTTAAAAAAGAAAGGTTTTTCATAGATTAAGCACGTATTATTTCACAACCTTTAGGCTAAAGCTTATACTTTTAATTTCCTAGTCCCTTTGTTTTGCAAAGTTAATTTTGAGAGATAGATATTCTCTCCTTTTTTTCTATCAAGGCGATAGTGAAAACCTTCCAAAATACTTCCCATTATTCAAAAATTAGATATTTTTTAGTATAACATAGAACTTGAAAATCAATCATCATGTTCGAAAACCATTGATTAAGAAGCTTATTATAGACTACTATTTAATGAATATTCAAACTTTAATTGTTGATGGACGTGCTTCTAATTTAGGTTCATAGGCTTTTTTGAAACTTCTTTCAAAAACTTCACTTTACATGACCCTTTTTATTTGCCTTATGTTACTCTATATTAATATATTGTAAAGTTTCCCCCACTTCTTTGGATCCCCTATATAACTCGAAGGTTAAGCACACCCATGTGAGAACAACATTAGGATGGGTGACCTCTTCCCGGGACGTCCCGAAGGGTATTTCTTATTTTTATCCAAGTTAACCACCATTTGTAAATATTAACTTTATTTTTAATGAGGGGACAACTCAAAATCTAAATCATCATTTATTTTGGAGGGGATGCTCCTTTCCATGTATGAGAGTGACCTATAAATATAGGATTATTTTCGTATTTGTAACTACTCACTCCTTTGATGAGGGCTTAAGTCTGAATCCCATTCAAAGTATTTACTTATGAATAAAGTCTTTTGATTCTTATGTAACTCTATTTTTCTCTTTGTTTTAGAATTCATGCATTTTTACACTTTAGTTCTTTCTTTTCATAACAAGCTATTGAACCAAGAATTCTAAAAAACACCCAAATAGCAAAATTTTCAAAATAAATCCCCTTGAAGGAGAAATCAATATTATCTAGTCTTGTGGTATTAATCAATAATGGCATGTATCAATATTGAAGGACCTTCTATGGTTTCCATATCTCAATAGAACCTAATTCATTAATGTCAGGATGATTCACAATAACATGACAAAAATCTTGAAAAAGAGGTGGACTAAAAACTAGGTTCATGCCCCATCATTTGATCATAAATTATATTTCAAGCATCTACTCACAAGGCAAGCTCAGATATGGCCCACATGTATTATTCTCGTGTATACATTTATTTAGACAAAGCTTCCTAGTTTTCAAGTATATGTAGGTAACATCTTTATAATACAGAGTTAGTGAATCCCTTTTCTTTAGTTTGCTTAGTTTAATCTTGAATGTTACACTCGATTAGAGTTTGCTATCATTATGTCTCACCATCATGACCAATGTTATAATCATTAGGAGACAAGTGAAGAGAATAGTCTCTTGAGTATGATTTATATGATGATAAAATTTCAAGAGACTCAATGGATTAAAATTAAGTTAAATACCTAGTTTGCCTAGAGACCTTTACCCTTGTTCTAACCTGAATATTCTTAGGTATGATTATGAAAGGTTTGTGTTTCACTTATACCCTGACTAGACAATCTAGGGATTCTCCTTGAAGCCATGAATGATAGATTCTAATCTAATTTTTCTTGTCATTATTGGATTAAATCTATAAATCTTCCCATAAATAGTGTAATTTTGTGTGAGACGTTACCAAAAAAAATTGAATAATTTGAATACACTCCAAAATATCCCCTACCTAACCATAAAGAGAATAAAGGTGGTTGAAGGTTGCACCATTTGGAGAAAAACCACATAAAGAGGAGTATCTTCATCTTTAATCTTGGTAAGAATATGATACCCTAGAAATAATCATAGCTAATCATTATCATTGAAATCTCACTCAACCTCATAAAAAATAGTACTATGTGTTGCCTAAATACTAATCATCTTGTTGGATAGAAAATTATTTCTTCTATTATGCCTTGGAATACCTATTGAACTTTTGATACCAGTAGAAATTAGATAGAAAATAATTGTTGGGTAGATATTTTCAACATTAAAACCATGAAATCAACTCTTGGTGATTTATTACCATTTCTCGATAGATCTCACGATAAACTTGCCATCCAAGAAATCACGCTTTATCTCACAAGATGAAAAGCCCTAATTTTCTCAATGATTTTTACCAAGAAATATCAGTGATTTATCAACAAAAATAATTGAGAAAATCATATTTATCTATTACCCAAAAAATTGATGTATTAAAAGTTAAAGTTAAACAACTGTAAATTTGAAAAATGTTTTATTACGATTCATCGTCCTTATTTTACACATGCCACAAATAGTATTGCTAAGTGAAAATTAAAAAACATGCCCTCATATTAGTTTTTTACATACATCTCATCATTTCACATGCATATTCAAATTATAATTTTGGCCCCAAACCCTGTAATGTGTAGTGTGCACAATCATAGCCTCTATGATTTGAAATATTCAAGTGCAAGTTTGAAGTTGAAATTTGTATTTTGTAGTATCATTTTGTAACTTGACATTTCATAGTGAGAATAGATAATTTATTGAATATTGACACTTCAAGTGAAAAGTGACAATCAATTGAGAATCGATTGGAATTTCACCTATTATACTACAATTTGTGATTATATTAGATTGTGCACACTACATAGTGATAGGGTTGCTAGAAATATACAATATTACTATAATACTATTGCTATTAAGGAAAGATACAATATACAGCTAAAGCTTGAAAGTTTATATTGAGAATGAGTGAGATCCTAGTAACTTGCAACACACACACAATGTACATCAGAGAGTTAGATTCTCGGTTTTTTGTAAATCATTATCTTTCTAATTTTTAATATACAGTTTAAAATTTTAAATTTTATATCAAGAATCTTGATCATTGAAATTTTATTCATATATTCTAGCTATATTTAAATTTTAAATGTAGTTATATTTAAATTCTAAATTCTAAAATATTAAAACATTTATTTTTTATATAGGGTTCAAGTTTGTTGTTTGAAAATTGCATCGAGATCAACATCTAGTTTTGTCGGTCTTATTCAGGGCAAGATTAAGTCTAATCACCCATTTAGAAGCATTGTGAATGAGCAGAGGGAAAATTTGTAATATGTAACTATTGTGGGATGAATATGAATGGAGGTGTTTCTCACCTAAAACCTAGTTGGTAAGGAATGATGTGTTTGTATGCAATCAAGAACCACTTGAGGATTAAAGATAGTTGGCTACTTACATTGCAGTGAATGCAAAAAAAAAATTAGAAAAAAGGGGGAAGTTGATGCACTTACACTCCTAATGAGTAGGACAATGAGAAATTATAGTGACATTAAGGGCCATTTTATTGCCCCAACTCCACCATGTCATAGTCAACAATGAGGATCATCCATTAGTGATAGTTTGGATATTTTTTTGTTCCTAAAAGTAGCCCTAGGTCACAACCTTCATTGGAAGTTTTTTATTTGAATAATTAATTGTAAAATAAAGAGAGGATAGCTACCAAAAAAAATTGATACTACAACAACATTCCTTTTAATGTGGTAAAATGTCCATATTGGGAGAATTTGATCACTACACTGATCATTTTCGGGAAGGGGCTCAAAGCTCCTAGTCCTCATGATTTGAGTGGCTCATTATTGGAGGATTCTATGAGACATACACAAGACCTTGTAGAAGACAAAACAAAGGCAGAAAAAGGGGTACACCATTTTATTTAATGGGTGGATGGATGGGAAAAACCATACATTGGTTAACTTTTTAGTGGCTTCAAGTGGGTAGCTAGTCTTCTTAAAGTCAATTGATGCCTGTCACCAAGTAAAAATATCAAACACTCTATGTGACATGTGGGATGAGGTGGTGATACAAGTAGGTGTACAGACTATTATTCAAGTTATGATGAACAATGTGACTGCATAGGTAGTAGCAGATACAATTCTTGAGGAGAGGTACCCTATACTTTCTTGGACCCCTTGTGTGGCCCATTGCATTGATATTTTGTTCAAGGACATATAAATGATATCATGGATGAAAAGTGTGACTGATGAGGGTAGAAGTATCATCAAGTTCATATACAATCACACTTGGGTGCTACAATTAATGAGAGAGCACACCAATGGAAAGGATCTTATTTGATTGAGAGTCACATAATTTTCCACAAATTTACTCATTTTACAAAGCATAATATCATACCTTAAGCAAATGGTGATGAGTGATTGATGGGTGTGGTCACCCTATGCTAAGAAGGATGAAGGTTGAAAGCTCATGAAGACCATTTTTGATGAGGTCTTTGTAAATCACATTGAATAAATAATTAAGGTAACCTTAAAGGCTTAAACTAAATTATTATTTTTATTTATCATTTATTTGATATAAAAAATTTCTTAATTTTCATTTTAAATTTGTGTATTATTTTATTATAGGTTTCAAAGCCTTTGGTTTGAGTTCTCTAGTTGGTGGATGGGGAGAGAAACCCAATGGATTATTTGTATTAGGCCATGGATGTAACTAAAGAGGCCATAGCCAAATATTATGGGCATAATCAAAGTAAATATGAATCCATATGGTGCATAACTGATCATAGATGGAACATGACACTCTATCAACATATTCATGCAACAACCTACTATTTAAAGCCTAAGTTTTTCTATTCTAATTCATTTAAGGTAGATGAGGAGGTTGTTAAGCATGGGATATACTAAGAGAGGGGTGAATCAGTATATCATATATCTTATAAAACTTTTACTTAATCAAACTCCACTTAATCATACATTCAAGATATGCAATAAAACTAAAATAATAACATGTACCATAAAAGAGAGAGAGAGAGAGACCAGATTTTTACATGGAAACCTAATGTGGGAAACACCATGAAGAATAATCTCAAGTATATGAGTGAGCACCAACTCAAATTACAAATTTTGCAATCACCAATCTCTTTGCTGAGTACCAACTCACAGGAGCACCAACCCCTCTTATGTAAAACACAACTATCTCTTAATGTTGATTTCTCAACAAATGATAGAACTCTACTATATCTCTTTTTATTCTCTCCTCTTTTCATAAAATAAAACAATTTCAAATGATGCACTCTTGCATATTACAAATGGCTTTCTAAGCCTCCTTTTATAGCTTTCCAAATGACCTTTGGCATTCACCCTTTGTGACCCTTCACTCTTCATGGAAAATAGCACCATATTTTCATGACCCTTTAAATCCTTTCATTTGAAAATTCACTTGGTGACCCTTTATGAGAAAATGCATCATTTCCCCTTTTTTCTTTATCTTGATGACTTTTTGAATTCCTCAAGGTGACCCTTCATGAGAAAATGTTCTTTTGTCTTCACTTGGTGACTCTTTGAATTTCTTAGGATGACCTTTCATGGGAAAATGGGTCCTTTCCATCTTTTGTATTTACCTTGTGACTCTTTGATTTCTTCATGGACCCTCTTTTGACTTTATGCAACCAAAAATATATTTGTTAATATTAAATAAATATCAACACACTTTAGCCAAAATATGAACATTAAAAACATTTTTAGACATTAAATGATATGGGGTATTTATCACCAATAATGTTAGACATTTGAAATCAATGATAATATTTCCAATAATCTCCCCTAGTGTCATTGATGACAACCTTAAACTGATACTACCACATCCTAAAACCTATACTGCACATGCCAACCTGTGCATATGGCCAAACTAAAAAACATATAGTAATTCCCCCTTATTGTAGCATCTTGTACCTATTTTTTTACTTATCCTCCTTTGATATCAATGGTAAAGGGCCTATCCTAAAGCTAACACTTAGCTTCCCCTCAACTGATGTTGATCTTCAATAGAAGGAAGTAAAAAAAATTACTCGCAACTCCTCTCATAGATACTCAATTGTGTCCTTTGGTAGTGCCTTTGTGAAAATATATGCAATATGTTCTATAGTACTAATATATTCTAACTTAACCTACTAATCTATAATCTACTCTCTCAAGAAGTGATATATGATAGGAATATGTTTTATTCTTGAATGCATCACTAGATTCTTAGAAATATTAATAGCACTTGTATTGTCACAAAAAATAGAAATAGGTTCATCATATTTTACCTTAATGTCTTTTAAATTTTGCTTCATCCAAAGCACTTGAGTACAAAAAAACACTTCTACAATATATAATGCTTTAGCTATAGAAAGTTATATTGAGTTCTACTTCTTGCTTAGCCATGATACTAAGCTATCATCAAGGAAGAAAGCTCCTCCACTTGTACTCTTTTTGTCATCTAAAAAACCTACCCAATATGAATCTACACAAGAAACCAAAGTGAAATTTTTTCCTATAGGATACCAAAATCCATAATCTAATGTCTCCTTGATATATCTAAATATTATTTTCACTAATTAAACATGACTCTCTTTTGGGGCTGACTGATATCTCACAACCATGCCTACTGCATGCATGATGCCTGGCCTTAATGTTATCAAATATAAAAGACTACCAATTATAGATCTATAACAAATGAATATTCATCCTTACTCACCTTGTTCCTTATAACCATTGGTGTGCTAATTAGTGCATAATTCTCAAAACCAAATTTTTTCAACATCTCTTTGGCATATTTACTTTGAGATATGAAAATTCCTTATCTGGCCGAAAGATTTGCAACCCTAAGAAAAATGAATATTTTCCAAGCATAGACATCTCAAATTCATTTTTCATATTATCATAAAATTCTTTTATCATCTTTTCAATATTATCTCTAAATATTATGTCATCAACATATACCATAATAATCAACTGATGCTCACCTTCTATTTTGATGTAGAGATTATTTTTAGTAAAATCTCTCTTGAAACCTTGATCCTTCAAGTACTTATCAACCCTTATATACCAAGCTCAGGGAGCTTATTTTAATCCATACAATTCTTTATTTAATCTATATACATGGCTACAATTATTTGAGAGAATAAATCCCTCAGGCTACTTAACATAGACCTCCTCTTCTAAATTCCTATTCAATAAATTAGACTTGACATCCATTTGAAACACTTTGAAATCTTTAAACACTACATATGAAAAAAAATAATGTAATAGCCTCTAGCCTCACTAGTGGTGTAAAACTTTCTTCAAAATCTACACCCTCAATTTGAGCATATCTTTTACATACTAACATTACTTTATTCATGATAACTTCACCATCTTCATTCAACTTATTTCTGTATACCCATTTTGTTCTTATCACATTTTGATCTTTTGGTCCAGGCACTAATTCCCAAGTATCAATATTTTTTATCTAATTTAATTATTCATCCATTCCCTTAACCTAATGCTCATCATGTCTAGCTTTTGAAAAATTTCTAGGCTGAATTTTGGATAACAAATAAAAGTTAACTTGCTCAGATTCACTTACCATCATTCTTCTGGTGTGAACTCCTTCATTTATGTTCATGATGATGTCACTTTCATTATGATTTCTCTAGACATATTTGGATGGTTTTTTTGTGTCTTTTTTCTTCTTCTCATCTTCATCCAATTCTTCAAAATCTTTTTCTTCAATGATTTTAAGAGTGTCTACTAGATCACTAGCTCTTTTTGATATATCATCATCTATCTTGACACTTTTAACTTCAAATATATTCTCGTTTCCTTTGTTATAGCATTTATAAGATTTAATTTTGAAATAATATCCAAGAAATATACCATCATATTTTCTAGATTCAAACTTACCAAATATTTTATCAATTTTCTTTATGAAGCATCTGCTATCAAAAACTTTAAAATAATCAATAGTAGCTAGTTTAAATTTATATAACTCATAGTAAGTCTTGTTAATATTGACTCTCAACAACATTCTATTTTAGATATGTATAGTCGTGCCTACTGCCTCTCTCAAATATTTATCTAGTATCTTGGATTCATTTAACATTATCCTCATCATTTCTTAAACTATTCAATTTTTTTGCTCAACTACTACATTTTTTATGGAGTTGTAGTGTTTAATAATGTCTCTTTATCCCATGGTCTTCACAATACTCAACAAATTGATCTGACATAAAATATCCTTGATCTAATCTTAGGCACTTAATCTACAGCCTAATTTCATTCTCAACTAAAGCCTTGAATGCTTTGAAGTGGTTGAAAGCTTCTAATTTTTTCTTTAAAAATATCACCCAAGTCATACATTTAAAATCATCAATAAGCAACATGAAGTATTTTTCACCTTGAATAATTTGATCTAGTAGGTCCACACAGATCAGTGTGAACAAGATCTAACATCTTAGTGGTTGAGTATTATTTTGTCCTGAACCATCTTCTAACCTATTTCCCATGCTAACATGGCTTACAAAGCATGTTAGAGGGCTTTGTAATCTTTGGAAGATCTCTAAATACATGCTTCTTGTTGATGTTGACAAGATTGTCAAAATTTATGTGTCCCATCCTCCTGTACCATAGCCAACTTTCCTCAACCTGACTCAAAAAACATCTTTGACCTTTGATATTTGATAACATATATAAATTGTTACCTATACTTTGAGCATCTACAATCAACACATCTAAATATTTTTTCCTAATTTCACAACTTTATACATAAAAATTTAGTGTGTATCCCTGATCACACATTTGACTTACACTCAATAGATCATGCTTAAGACCTTCTATATACAAAACATTTTTAGTCTTAGTTCTACCATTATCCAAACTTAATTTACCTTTTTTAGCTATTCTAGTAGTGGAATTATCTTTAAATTTCACTGTGACACCATTGATCTTATTTAGAGTTATGAACAAGCTCTTATCTCTTTCATGTGCCTTGAACATCCACTATTAATGAACCATGGCTTTTCTTCATTTCTTTCATACAAAGCTATTTAGACTAACATGGACTTTTTAAGTTGTTTCTTCTACCATGAACCTATCTCAACTTTATTTTTAATGAATGGAACCTTCAAACTTTGGTCCTTCTTGACTAACTCAAAAATGCTTCCACAATGTCAGGCTATGTGTTTAAGGTTATTTCACTTGTAACATACTATGGCCTCTTCATCAAAGCTTGATAGAGGAATAAAAGAATTGTGGCTTTTACTTGACTCTACATGAGTTTCCTTCTCCTTGTTTCTAAAATTGTTATCTCTTTTTTTATGGTCTATTTTTTTATGACCATAACTATTAAAATAAAAACAATAACCTGAAATTAGAACCTATTCTGATTTTTGTATCATTGACCTGGTTATCATTTGTAGCTCTATTCCTTCCAGCCTTCTTTATTTGAGTTATCTTCTACATTATTAACTTCTTCCCTTTTTATTTCCTCTTTTTTAAGAGATTTAACATAGCTATTTTTCTTTTCAAATTCGATACCTATCTTATCTAGTATTGATTTTTGACTTTCTAATATCTTAGTCAATATGTTAGTGTTATTATCAAATTTTTAATCATTTGCTACTCTATCATTGATTGTTTTATTATTTTTATTGATATCTTCTTTTAAAGATATAATTTTAACAACATACCTTTCACATTCTTCACTTACTTTTTGTAATTAAGTTGTTAGATCTTCTTCAGTCTTTTTGGCTTCTTCAATATGTGCTTGTAGATCTTCAATTATTTTCTTTGACTACTTTTCATTTTTCTCAGTCTAGAGCTTTAATCTTCGATGCTTATTCTCAATATATTTTATTTCTTCCAAGGCACAAATGATTTTTCCTTCCAGATTCACCTCAACTTCATCATATTCTTCTTCTTGATCATCTATACTTTTACTTGTGGAAGCATCTTCATATATGGTCATAAATAGAATCTCTTCTTCATTTAAGTCACTGACTCCACTGTCTTTGGCTAAGCTAGGATCTTTAAAATATAAACTCTTCTTCTCGAATCCCTTCTTGTATTTACCTTTGAATTTCTTCTTATATGTACACTTTCCTTATTCATTTTCACCTTTATTTTTATTTGGGCACTTAGATACAAAATGTCCAATCTAACCACATTTGAATGGTAACTTTATTTGATATTTACCTTTGCACTTTTTAGGATTGTAGATGAATAGAGCTTTATTTTAATCTTCCTCATCACTAAATCTATCACTTTATTCTTGAATCTTATCTTTGTCTTTCTTTGATGTCTTGAAAGCAGCTTCTCTCTTTGAGGGTTTCTCTTGTTCAGTCCACATCTCTTATGCTATAATAATGCTATGTCGATAAGAATGTCCACTACAAAGTTTCTAAAATGATATTTTTTTGAGAAAATTATTTGAATAATTTTCCTGAAGATAGATTTATTTTGGACATTTTGTCCACAAAAATCTAAGAGATAATATTTCTTTTGGGCTAAGTACTAATATTAAAATACCTTGGAGACAGTCACATAGACTTCAAATACATTCATGCAAAAATCAATTATAGGAATGAAAATGTCAAGTTTTAACTATATAAAGTAAATATTTGGGTTTAAATATCTTTAAAAGATTTAAAATTTATCAATATCTAAAAATCCACGTGAGCTCTCATATTGACACATATATCTAACAGTTAGCACTTAGGTCAAATAGGTCAAAAGGTCCCTAAGTTAAAAGCCCTTGAAAAGCTACAAGTTAGACCTGATCTAATGGTGAAAGTTAATTGAATAGGGATCCAAAAATATGAGCTCAACTATTAAGAAAGTGGGCCCAATGAGATCTATGACTATCATTACATCATACATCAAGATCAATAGATTTAAAGATCTGATAATACCAATGGATCCCAAAGATCTATGGTGTATATTTGATCATGTAAAAGCAGATTGATGATGTGAGAAAGATTCAAAGGTCAAGGATATTAGATCAAATGAAATATTTCCAACTATTATAATCTCAATACCCTAAATCAATGATCAATGACTAGCACTGAAGGTCAAAGTAAAGTGAATCCAGAGGAGAGATCGACTAGGCAAATTTAACCAGATGTTAGATGGACAAAATGAGGCTACGTACCTAAAATAAAATATAGAAAATTATAGTATGGATTGAGTGATATGGTAAAGGAATGTCACATGGAAAACTATGTAGGATCAAAAGAATATGTAGCAAGGTGAGCTCTTCAAACTCATATGCCGCTATGAAAGCACAATCAAGGCCTAAGATAAATAGTGACTACCAAATGTAAAAAATCAAGGTCCAAATGATTGAAGATGGTAAACACAAGTGTCTAGAAGATATCCAACAATTATAATAACATATTATGACTATAATAGCATGTTTCAACCCCCTCAAATAGTACATATGTGTCAAATTTCCTGGTTCAGTTTCAAATACTTGAAAGATGATACATGATGAAAGGTGGTTTATTGTGCATAGCAAAAGGAACTCTATGCCACATTTTAGGAGTTTTTATGTTTATATATCCATTTTTCCCATTAGACATTACATGTTTTATTTCTAAATTTTTCCTCCTATAAGTGTAACTCTTCTTATTAGCTGGACATGTGTTCTAATGACCTTTGAACTTCATTATTTACTCCTCTCTCTAAAGTTCTATATATAGATACTAGTTTAGCCTTTATAAATTGATACCATACCATGTATGGATAATCACTACTATATTAATGTCATATTTTACCTTTGAACATTAATGCAAGTCTATTTTTGAGTTCTTTAACAAATTTCTAAGTGTGTAAGTGATTTATAGTGATAATAAGTGATAATCCTCTACCCTTCTTTCCTTTATCCTTCTATATCGAAGGAATATTTCCTAGTCTAACAAGTCATATAAATTGTATTTAGGTGTATCAAAATATTTTAAGTATATAATTTTCCTTGGAATGTGTTATTTGCCTTCTAGTCTATTTACCTTCTGTTGTTCCACACATCTCACCTTTATATTGAAATACTTATGCTAGAACCTTTTAGAAATTTGAGACTAATTTGTATGCTTTGCTTTATTATGCTTGGAATATGATGGTCACATGGAGATAATCTTGAAACATCACCTCCCCTAGAGTAGGTTCCATTTTTGAAATTCTAACTCTTTTCCCCTATAAGCAAGCAGTAGTTTAAGTGATAAGCATTATATGATACATTTAAGGAATTATCCCTCTAAATCTAAAGGTTCATTTCTAAAATAAGTATACCCACATATCTATAAATGTTCCCATGTTTCCCAAATATATAAGAGGCTTGAACACCCTCTTCTAGGGTGCAAGATTTGGTGACAATAGTTATGGCATGCTCGATGGGACTTATTTCCAAGACAATTACTCAAGATTAATGTTGTCCTTGACAACATCAACTATAGGTTGATGTACTACTCAGCATTTAGTAACTCCATCAAAGTAAATTTGGTTCAAGTCCATTTGTCTTATTAAAAAGTTGCTTTCATAATTCAAGTTCTCACTAGGTCAACCTCTAGAGGAGTTCTTAATCCCATTGACCCACTCTTTTAGTCTGAACTTCCCCTTGGAGTTCAATACCCTCCTCCTAATCTAATTCACCATCAGGCATATGATGTCATTCCACTTAATACAAAAAAAAGTGTACCCATATTCAATGGTGAGATTCATGTTACATCGAGTGATCACATTAGATATATCTTTAAATTTTGCATCTTCCATAATATCACTCAATAAAATATTACAATTAGACTTATAGCCATGTCCCTTAGAGGTAAGGCTCTTGATTGGTATCAAACACTAGAAGGTGGATGCATAAGACATAGGATGAATTTGGAGTATTATTCACCTCAAGATTTAGAAATGAGAGTGGCCATGCCTCTCTCATACACCATCTTAATGTAATCAAGATAATATCCAAAGAAATAATTCATGATTTTAATGAGATTCTAAAAAACTTGGAATAGAATACCTCCTCCTATGAGGTCACCTCCCATCTTTGTGTTCCTGACCTATTTGAGAGCTACTGGCACTAAAATTGCTATCATGCTTCAATCCATAGGTGGTTCCACCCTCCTTAAAGTATATGACCTTTCTATCAAAGCTAAAAATAATCTCATCTAAGTTGGATGATTGCCACCTAAAGTGTATATGCCTTCATTATCTCATACTTATACTAATACTCTAGATGTATCCCAAGTTCCTAATGTTAATACCAAAACTAAGGTTTCTCTTAGGTAGGAAAAAAATAATGTTTATTAGAAAGCAAAGTTCCTAACCTTAAAGGTTCAAAATAGGCAAGGAAATATGCAACAGGGTCTCCATCAAAATTTATATCCTTATCAACATCAATATGGTCAGCAATATGTAAGAGGAAGAGGCCAATGGCATCCTAATCCCAATAGGCCTACCAATGCAACAAAGATGATACATGTGTAAAATAACTTGGTATAAGGTGAGAGTTGGTAGTAGGGCCAACTTATGGATGCTAATGAAGGTAAAGAGC
Organism: Torreya grandis; assembly: GCA_037957365.1. Lineage (NCBI taxonomy): Eukaryota > Viridiplantae > Streptophyta > Pinopsida > Cupressales > Taxaceae > Torreya > Torreya grandis. The sequence goes on along the minus strand of JARHVA010010524.1, from coordinate 47,044 downwards.
AAGATCTTGTTACTTAAGGAAAAGTTATTCCTCTCTTATCTACTGAGGATAAGATTATGATACAAATAAGTGAAGGTGGACAGCCTCAAAAGTATATCTTAACCAACTTCTTGGTTGAGGATACCTTCATTCTTAATCAAGGAACCTCAGTCATAAACAATACTATATCCTTCATAGCAAAAAATCATCCTTCAATTAATGTGCCTACAAGTTCATTTAATCATCCTTCAAAGCAAAAAATCATGGTTGTAAGTGGGACAGTTATAAAGGCTCCTACACTTCCATCAAATCAAAATGCAGGAAGGACTATTCAAGGCAAACAAACTCCTCAGGCTCAAACCACCTCATTTCCTCTAATAATTCAAGAGAAATTAGGTATGGCTTATTTAAAAAAAATATATTCATTTAAGATTACTAAAACATCCATTTCCCTTTATGATGTTCTACATATGCCTGGTCAAAAAGAGCTCCTACAAAAATAGTTATCTACTATCCCTACCAGTGTCCCTTATTTAAATTAAAGGTAAAGCCATGTTTTCCTTGCAAGTTTCCCTAATAACATTGTTGAATCATCCACCAGAGCTAATAAAATCTCCCCCATTCTATCTCCCTCTCATAATGGGGGAGTAACTAGACCATAACTACATAGTTAATAGTGGAGCTTCAACTTTTGTCATGCCCGAAGTTATGGCTAACAAGCTAGGCCTAAAATATGAGCCACATAACAAAGGGGTACACTAATTAAATGGTACACCTACCAAGATATTAGGGTTAATTAATAACTTTAAAGTTTTCTTGCATGATTATCTTAGTTTCCCCTTCTTGTAAGACATAGTTGTTGTTGATCTCCCAACCCACTTTGCAATCTGCCTATCAAGGGACTTCACAACCAAAATAGGTGGTTATCTCTTAGATGAATAGTCATTCCTAGCCTTTAGAATAAGGTATGGATTAAAGGTGATAGTTAGGACACAACCTCTTTCAAGGTTTCATATTGAACCTTATATTGAGACAAGTTCTAATTTGAATTTTGTTGTTCATGAAGAGAAGGATTCTATTATAGATGATGACACTTATTCCAAGCTTGAAGGCATTGTAGATATGTTTCTTGATGAATATGGTGCTAACACATATGATCATGAACCTTATGCTCTCATGGAGGAAATTGATCTGGGAGTATATTGTATACATGAAGAAGGAATATCGACACCTCTACTTGCCAAAGAAGAAGGTGAAGAAGATGAGGTGTGGAAAATGTTTTTTGATGGTTCAAGAAGTAAATTGCTGTAGGATCTAGTGTCATATTATTCTCCCCATATAAACAACGATACTATGCTTCATATATATTTCATATCAGTTGTACTTGTAATGTGGCTGAGTATGAAGGTTTAATTCATGGCCTTCAATGGGCAAAGAGAAAAGGAATCAAGAATTTATAAGTATATAGAGATTGTGAATTGGTTGTTCATGAAGTTAGAAATGTGGTTGTTTTTAAGAACCCTTTGCTTAATTCAAATAATCATATGGTATGGGATTTTCTTTAAGATTTTAATGCATTCAACATATAGTCATTCTAAAGAAGTAGAATAATCATGCTAATAGACTAGCTATCATAAGAGCTCAATTTAATACTCCCACTGCCATAAAAGATAAAGGAAAGAAATGTCAGGATCTACACAAACATCTCTAATACCAGCTGTCAAGAATCTAGAACATAAAGCTATGATACCACTTGTTAGGATCCTACTCCTTAAGAGCACAATTGATTACCTTTGTATAAGCAACTAAACACATAATTAAACCAAAAGTAATATGTAACTAGAATTCAAAAACAACACAGAATATGAGAGACAATACAATCTTGTATTAACACTCTTCCAGAAGGAAATACAATGAAGAAATCTCACTCTTCCCACACCTCTTGGGCGTACAGTAATTCTCCCTCAAGAGTTCTCTCTCTCAATTACAAATAACAATCAACTCAAACACAGAGTTGTTGTTTCCTCCACCAGTCAGTGACAATCAACCCAATGGTTGTTGTTGCCTGCTGCCAATCCACCAAGTACTCAAAGTACTCCAAGTAGATCTCCCCGATCTTGCTCCTTGTTGTGTTGCAGATCTCCTTGATCTTTTTACCCCACAGATCTCCTATGATCTTACACATACACACCTGTAGATCAACTGACCTTACTTACCATGTAGATCTCCCTTGATCTTGCTACCTACAGATCAACTAATCTTACACACCTAGAAGAACCCTTGTTCTTGTCCTTGACAAGTCCTTTTGATCCTTCACATACAATACAACCCCATGGGTCTATTAAATAGATCCCATACAAACAATAATTAGACTTCCCAATTACAATAATTAGAAATGCAGACTCAAGACTAAAATTAGTCTTTTACATGCAAACTAATTATTCGTCTAAAATTAGACTAGTTTTGGAAGTGCATGCAAACACACACACACACAGGTTACCGACGTCGGTTCCTATCTGACTAATATCGATTACTGCATAGCTGAATATGACTGTCAATTGATCAGACCGACATCAGTTGCTCTGACACTTAGCAACCTCCTCCATTTGCATCAATAAAGCTTTTAGCTCCACAACCTAAAAATCTCCCACTTGGAGATAAATAGCTACACCTGTACCTATACATCATCTAATTTTGTTTCCTAGCTTGTATCCCTCTTTAAGTTCAATCTTGAAGACCAACAAAAGTTGAATGAAGATTCAACTTCTCCTTTATTCCCAGCTTTGTTAACATTTCCACAGGGTTCTTATCCTTGCTAGCCACCCTCATTGCAACAACCTTCTACATCTCAAAAATCTAGCTAACTGTCGTACCACCAACAGTGAACACATATCTTGTGGTGCTTCTCTTGTCATCTAAGTAACCTGCCATATCTGAATCTACATACCCATGTAGAGAAGTGCTTGACCCTGCATATCATGTATACCTACTATTGGTCCCTCTTAGATACCTGAGAATCCACTGAACTGCTTTCCAGTGCTCATTTCCCAAATTGGCTATTACTTGCTGACAACTCTCATTGCTTGGGTAATAGCAGGTCTAGTACTCATGTACTCAACCTCATCATGTGATTCAAGACACTATTTTATGAACTATCCAACCATATGTGTGCTAACCGATTCTACATCCTACATATTGAACCTCTCCACTACCTTATTCACATAATCCTCTCGAGACAAAATCAACCTGTGACTTTCCTTATCTCTAGAAATACTCATGCCAAGGATTTTCTTTGCTCCTCCTAAATCCTTCCTGGCACACCTCTAAGCTACTTTTACCTTTAGCTCAGCAAATCCCTGTATGTGTGACCCTGCAACAAGCATATACACTACATACAGTAACAAGATAATGTCGCGACCATTATCCAACATGGTAAAATAAACACAATGGTCGCATTGACATTAACTAAAGCCATGCTTTGTCATACACCTGTCAAACCTTAAACACCATTGTCCTAGAGCCTGCTCAAGACCATATACCCTGGCTTTCTATCTCACCTATCCATTCTCTCCTTTCTTTAACCTGGGAATCCATTCATCTTTTAGTGCTTTCATCCTGGCTAGAAACTCTACCAAATCTCCCATTTGGTTCTCTTCTAAGGAATCAATTTCCTCATTCATGTCATGCTCCAACTGTTTCCTAGATTCTACCTGCATTGCCTCTTCAAAAACTTCTCAGTTCTTGACCATCAATGAGCAACAAGTAGTGTAAAGAAGGGGAATAAAAAATTTGAGGCTTACTTACCCTTTTAGTCCTCCACATGGGTGTTTGAGACTCCTTGATAGCTTGTTGTCCACCCAAAATCTGTTTTAACAGTGATCGATGTCGGTCACCTCTTGCCAACCTTAGTCTGCACCTGATCAATGTTGATTCCTCCTGATCACTGACGTTGGTTCTTTGACCAACATTAGTGTCCACCTGCCTGACATCACTAACTTTAGTCTGCACATGACCGACGTTGGTTCCTGCCTATTCGACATCGGTTTTAACTTGACCAACGTCGATAACTATGTTTTCTTGTGAGTGATGATTTTTATCTACGAGCTCATTTTAGATCATAACCTTGTCCAAATCAACACTTCCCTACTTAGAATTATTCAACCCCTTGAGGTGATCTCTGTCCATCATCTTCTCCTTGAAAACCAAGGCTTTCTAGTTCTTAACTTTGTCAAAAACATCATATTTCCTCTTCCTGCAATAAACCCAATCCTTTCTTGTAGCATCACACTGCTCACAAAAATCTCAGTCTATGCTTTTCAAATCTGAACTCTTACCATTTGACTTAAGAACATCCATTCCCTTCTCACTCATGTGACCAAGCCTACAGAGCCACATCTTTGCATCTACATCTGAAGTAGATAAAACAGAAGGAGAATCAACAATACAAGTAGATAGATAAAGAGTACCTACTTTCTTACCACATGTTAATTCAAGTGCACCCTTGGAAACTTTTCAAGATTCCACTGTGAGAGTTATTATGCAACCCTCATCACCCAACTTTCTTGTAGAAATTAGACTCCTCTTCAGGACTAGAACATGCATGACATCCTTCAACACCCATGTGTTGCCCGTTTGCAATTTCAGCTGCACTTCCCCTTTGCCAAAAATTTGACAAGGCTCACAACCCCTAAATAAATCTTTCCAAAGTCTCCATGGACATAATCATGGAAAAATTCTCTATTTGGGGTTGCATGGAAAGAGGCAACAGAATCTAAAACCTAAGATTCTACTTTCTCCAAGGAACATATAAGAGCAACCTGTGTAACAATACCTGCATCATTTGCTTCTTTATTTCCTTCATGCTGATCTTCTACCAACCAACAATCTTTCTTTACATGCCCTTTCTTTCCACAATACAGTAATTGATAATTCTTGCCATTGAATTTTTCCATTCTTAGCTTACTTTCTTTTGCCATTGTTTTACTCCCACTCAAACAAAAACCCCTATGAGTGACCTGTTATCAACAAACACTAACCTGCTTCAAACTAAGCTCTGATACCAATTGTCAAGATCTACACAAACAGCTCTGATACCAGCTGTCAAGAATCTAGAACACAAAGCTCTGATAGCACTTTTTAGGATCCTACTCCTTAAGAGCATAATTGATTACCTTTGTATAAGCAATTAAATCAGAAGTAATATGTAACTAGAATTTAGAAACAGCACAGAATATGAGAGATAATACAATCTTGTATTAACACTCTTCCAAAAGGAAATACAATGAAGAAATCTCACTCTTCCCACACCTATTGGGCATACAGTAATTCTCCCTCAAGAGTTCTCTCTCTCTCAATTACAAACAACAATCAACTCAAACACAGAGTTGTTTCCTCCACCAGTCAGTGACAATCAACCCAATGGTTGTTGTTGCCTATTGCCAGTCCACCAAGTACTCAAAGTAATCCAAGTAGATCTCCTTGATCTTGCTCCTTGTTGTGTTTCAGATCTCCTTGATCTTGCTACCCCACAGATCTCCTTTGACCTTGCACACACACACCTACAGGTCAATTGACCTTACTTACCATGTAGATTTCCCCTGATCTTGCTACCTACAGATCAACTGATCTTACACACTTGGAAGAACCCTTGTTCTTGTCTTTGACAAGTCCTTTTGATCCTTCACATACAATACAGCCCCATGGGTCTATTAAATAAATCCCATACAAACAATAATTAGACTTCCCAATTACAATAATTAGAAATGCAGACTCAAGACTAAAATTAGTCTTTTACATGCAAACTAACTGTTTGTCTAAAATTAGGCCAGTTCTGGAAGCACATGCAAACACACACACACACACACACACACACACACACACACACAGGTTGCTGATGTTGGTTCTTGTCTGACTGATGCCGACTAACCCCTAACTGATGTCAGTTACTACATAGCTGAATATGATCGACGTCGGTTGATCAGACTGATGTCAATTGCTCTGACACTCAACAACCTCCTCCATTTGCATCAATGAAGCTTTTAGCTCCACAACCTAACAAGAAATTTCACATTAAGATCACTATCAAACCTTATGTACCTAATAATGAAGTATCTTGGCAAGTTTTTGATAGTGAAAAACACATTGTATGTTTCTTGCAAAATGAGGCTGAGTTTTCTTCAAGGAATCAAAAGAGACTCCAAGAACAATTAGGTGATCAGATTGTGCAGCTAAGAAAAAATAAAATAACTAAGGGTCTGGTAACCTTAGAAATTATATTCAATGAGAATGATCAAAATAAGAAATAAAAATTGAGTATTTTTACAAAAGAATATAATTATGAAAGAGTCTTGATCTTCAAAGATAGACTCCTCAAACTAGGCAAAATTCTACATTAGAAAAATAAGCATTCATTGATTTGTGTAGAGAATTTCATGATATATTTATTTGGGATTATAAACACCTAAAATGATTTGATCTTATCCTAGCACATCATACTATTGAGTTGAAACTTGGATTTAAATCAATCAGACAGAAACAAAGACCCATCAATCCTAAGGTGGAGCAAATCATGAGGTTAGAGCTCACTAAACTCCTTGAATCTAAAATAATCTTTCTAAAATTCAACATGGGTAGATAACCTTGTGACTATTATAAATAATATTGGGGAGATAATACTTTGTGTGGACTTCAAGGATATTAATAGGGTTTCACTCAAGATCACATTTCCTTACCCTCAATGGAGCAGATTCTATAAATAGATTTAGGCTCTCAACATTTCTTTCTCTTAGCTGGCTATTCAGGCTATAATCAAATTATTTTGAATGAATATGATCAATTTAAGAAATAATTTACCACTAAATTAGTGACTTTTATTGATATTAATATGCCATTTGGTTTTTCAAATGTTGATGCTACCTTTCAAAGGGAAATGGACATGGCCTTCAAAGGTTTGATTAATGAGATGTTATTGGTTTATCTAGATGATATAAAAATGTTTTCCAAGGATTCTAATGAACATATACATCACTTGAGACAAGTGTTTGAAATATTTAGGCAATATAGAGTATCTCTTAATCCAAATAAATGCATCTTTGTTGTCTATAAAGGTAAGCTCTTGAGACACATTATTTCCAAAAATGGTTTGGCTATTAATCTTGAAAGGATAGAGGCTATCCTTGGCTTATCAATGCCATTGCATAAGAAAGGTATTCAAAGATTCTTAGGCAAGATAAATTTTGTGAAAAAATTCATACTTGAGTTTGCATCTTTTGTGAAACCCATCACAAGCATGTTTATAAAGAATTAGGTTTTTTCTTAGACTAAAGAAGGTAAGAACAGTTTTGAATCTGATTTAACTATTTTGGGAATATTGGATTCTTATTCCTAATTGAGTTAAGGGTCTAGAATAATACATCATTAAATAATATTATAATAAATATAGTATTTATTTGTATAATTTATTTGACTTTCATAGCTTTCTAAAAATAGTAATGAAAGAGGAAAAATGCAACTTAGCTTAAAATTGGACTGAGATAGTTGAGACAAAAGCTAAAACTGGATATGCAAGACTAAGATAGTGTCATGAACCTAGATCTATATTTATTTTGTGAAAGGATAAGAGAATTGAAAATAGGACACTTTAGGATCTGATACTATAATTCAGGTGCTACCGTTATTATCTAAACTAGTCACAGAGACATGAGTTTTTTGGGTTTTATTTGTTATCCTTATGTGAGCCTTATGAAATTTCTAATCCTAAATGTTGATGGAGATCCTTGTAGATATGATTTAATCTCAAACCCTAGACCTTCATTATGCTTGAATAAAAATTGAGAAAGAGAGGGGGTTAGTGTGTGTAAGTTTCACTAAACATGTATCCACACCCCTTGTGCAGGTATGTTGCCTACATACCAATACTCTAAAGATATATCAAGCCATATATATTTCTCCCACTTAATTTTATTTATGAAATAATGTTATATAAATGTAAAAATGTCAAATTATGAGTGTTTGAAGTGGCTAGAGACTAGTGTGAGGGTTTGAATATGTTGGTAGCTATATTAGATGGTTATACATAGATAATAGGTAAATTTACCTTAGTGGTTTTGCTTATATTCTTGATTTCTTTTTTAATATTTACCAACCCCTTCTAAATGAACTTTAAATGGGATTTTATAGAAATATATTGGTCATGTTTTAAATGTATTTATGCTAGGTCGATATAATAAGGAATAGGAATCAGAAGGAAATGATCATTTGAGCTCAAAATGCGATTGGATAGAAGCATAAAAAATGGGGCACCCTAGGGTTTGGTGCTATAGTCCAACCCCATCACTCCTATCTTACAGGCTTGAGACCTAGGGGATGAAATTACCATAGGAAATATAGCCCGATTAAGCTAGAATTAAGTCTCAAAAGAATATAGATGGTTGATTATAATAAAAAAGGTGTCTATAAGGGTTATGATAGCATGCAAGAGGGTCTTATGGATTGGGTGTCATAAGCCACACTCAAGATACCAATTTTTACATTTTATATGACTACATTTCCCACCCCCACTTTATTCTAGTGATGTAGCAAAGTGAAATACTAAGATAAAGGAAAGTAAAAAGTGCACCTGAACTTGTTTGCAAGGGTGAAGCCCATGAAGCTATGTGATGTTGAGTGCGCATAAAGAGAGCACATTGTGAAATGTAAATATGTAAGATAAAATAAAGATTAGATCAGTAGTTATTAGATACGCTATACCTAAAATTAGAATGTATAAAAATTGGATAAGAGAGAGAGGAAGAGAAAGGAATGAATACACCTCATTGAGTGCGTAGACCAATACAAAACCTATTATCATTTTAAGTGATGTTAGATGATGTTGAATATGTGTTATACCAAGAGTAATATCATGAATAGAGTTGAGAGTTCAATTCCCCAAGAGTGGCTCAAGAATGAAAAGGTTAGACCTTTGTCTCCAGCATCACCTACTAAGTGAAGCTATGTAATCATGTGTGTTAATTAATGTTTAAATTATGTGTCCAATCCCTCTAAGTAGGTGAATCAAGAATAGAAAGGCTAGCTAGACCTTTGGCTCCATCATTTCCCACTAATTGAAGCTATAAACTGATACTAGTATGAATGTGTGTTGTATGAGATGGCTCATGTAGCTCATAAATGCTCTAAATTTTGAAAATATGGTGTAGATAGTTGAATGTGTATTAGAAACTAGGCCAATCTTGCCCACTCTAGAAGGAAGAGATTAAGCTTGTATGAAAACCACTCTAAAACTAGAAACTAGACTTATGTAGAAGCCACTCAAGAATGTGGATGTTAGGACTATATAAAATCTACTCTGAAATGATGCCAACCACCTACAAATGGAGTAAGGCATACAACTATTGAGATTGCCTAGCTAATATACTAAACTTGGAAAGAAAAGAAGTCAAATGTGCCACGTACATTACCCTAATCACTAATGTCTGCAACATGGATTTTTATCTAAAAGTTATACCAACTACCCAGTCTAAAACTAAAAGTGAGAGCAATCATGCCATGCATGATGCCCCCTATATCTAGATTCTCTGAGAAAACTATAATAAAACTATTGATTCTAAACTATATTATTTTTGACAAAACTATAACTGAACTTACCTTTTTGTTTATTTCTAGAAAATCTAGTTTTTTTACTATTTGGACAAGAATGCCAAAAATAAGACACCCTATGGTCTAGTGCTATTGTCCATGTCTGATGTTATTTTCATTTGCTTAATTTGATTACTATTACGTAATTGTCAATATTTTTTTGGTCTGTTCTACCTAGTTTGACCTCTAATTATTGTTTAAATTGTTTTAAAAATTGATTTTTTGACTAGTAGGAGATCTGATCTCTAAACAAAACCCTTATTTGTTTCCCCCTCTTCTAAAGGTAGCAATGAAGACCTTGTAATGATTTCCCTTAAAGTAAAGATCCCTACAAGTGTGTTATGCTACAAAATACATGATATAGCAATGATAATTGAAAAGATATATCAAGATATAGCATAGTTTATATTGGATATTGTTAGATCAATAGGGGTATGCCTAGATAGATATACAAATGTAATATCATGTGTAATATACTAAATTGAAATTATAAATGTTAGTTTTTAGTTTTTAATGAGGGATGGAGCATGATGTCCATCATGACATCCAAGATAGCAAAAAAATGTAAGATGTGGATCATGGCATTGCAAATAGTGAGAAGCAAACATGTAACAAACACACATTAAAAGAAGCAATGAGTATACAAGACTAGCCAAGGGGAAAAGTAGATAAGCGACATGGGCACATGTCACTCAAATCGGAAAGTAGGCATGCAAGGCAATTCAAATGCCACACACACATATAATTGAAAATAAGCAAGGTTGACATGAGGGCCACAATCACATAGAAGAGTATAAGTAAAGGACATTGGTAAGTTTCCTAAGGCACTCACAAGAATATAATAAAAGAACATTGGAAAATGTCCTAAGGCACATATAAGAGATATAATAGGAATTGAGAAATGCAATCATATCTAGCTACGTAAAGCAAGAAAGGAAAGCATGTAATATGTTGGAAATACAATAGCATCTAACTAATCAAATCAAGAAGTGAAAGTATGCAAGACATGGAGTAAAAGACTAGGTATATGCTAAGAAATACACAAGTTATATATAATAGTGAGTGTTGATAGAATGATCTGTGTAAGTTAGTAAGTAATGTACATCAACATGATACCTAGAGTGTGTTGTGTAAGAATGACATAACCTAGATGTTGTAGTCATGTATAATATGCCTCCAGTGGGTAGATATATTGATTTATGTATTTAATGTATAAGTAGGATACCCCCTCAATGGGTAGAGTGAAGTAATCAAGAATTTAGATGTTATTGCATACACTCAAAAAAGATCAAGTAAACCATGGTAATCTAGATAAATTGATAAACAATATCATAAAACAACAAATGTAAGTCTAGTATGGTAGTATAAATGGAGAGTGTGGATAATGAATATAATTGAAATGTTTTTGGTATTTTTTAATTATATTTGAATATTTTTGTATTTTGAAATTTTTTAATGTTTTTATATTTTGATATAAGTTATGTACAATCAATCATGAGGAAGATATGTACAAGTAATTAAAAAGAAGTTATATATAATCAATCATTAGGAGTCTATGTACAATAAATACTAAGAAGAAATGATACTAATTGATGAGTCTCATTAGAGACTCCTTATCATGGTGTCTTGTATAGTGTAGAGGGATTCTGTGTGATCAAGCATGTTGGAGAGGCTGATATTATAAATCTAAAAGATTGTATACTATACATGCTCTAAAATATCTATAGTAGAAACTGACTGTGGGGTCCCCCTATAACACTAAGAAGTGGATTCAATTTTAGGGCTCTTAGGGACCCATCTGGTAGTAGGAGAATCTCTTTGAGCATGTGTTCTCTGTATAGAGGCATCAGACCTCAATGATACTGCCCTAGGTGTGAATATTGTAGATGAAAACTATCTAGAGACCTAAGACTATGGATTCTCTAAAAGAAGCCTTTATGGAGGTGTATGAACTCTCCATGCTGGTGAGGAAGGCCTCGACTATGTCTAAATCTAAACTAGAGGAAGAACTGTAACTAGTGGAGAAGCTAAAATTGGTGACTACAAAGTAGAAGATGGCTTTGAAGTGGGGAGTGGTAACTCATATGAAACTCCAACAACTATAACAACTTGATTATCATGAATTAATTTCATACATCTATGAACTGTAGAATGTATTGATCAAATTTTTTGAATCCATGGTCAGCCAAGCAACATATCAAAAACTCTTGCATTGGGAATAATAGTAAATGGTGTGGCTACATGTGTTGGATCCACATATAGAGGAAGTATAATCTCAACCAATAAAATCTATATGTGCCCACTAAATCCACTGATAACTATGTCCATCAGGGTAATATCCTACTCTAAATATCTAAAATATTGTATTAATGTCATAGTGCACATATTCACATTAGATCTATTATCTATGAGAACACTATAAATGGGATGATGATAAATGTAAGCTCTGATAAAGAGTGCATGGTAATCCAAATCATCCTCAGCTATATCCTACTCTGAGAAGGAAATGGAAGGCCTAGCTAGAACTATGGAATTATACACACCAGTCATGTTTCTTAAAGGATGTGACTCAACTAAAGGTGCCTAATATGTAGCTGGTGGAGGATGTGCATAATATGTATGGTGAACACCTGATGTATCCCCTATCTCTTGTTTAGAATGTTGTGGGAAAGGATATGAGAAGATTTTCAAATATTTATTTTGTGTTTGCTTTTCTTAAGGAGGCTCAACTAGAGTGCCAAGATCAGTAATGTTTTCATCTATCAAGTCCTATATCTTGTGTTTCAAACTAACACATATATTTGTTGAGTGGCTTGGTGTCCTATGAAATTCATAAAATACATTATGGTCATATCCTCATGGAAGAGGCTTTGTTGTATCAACTTCCTAAATAGGAGAGAGAGATATGATATTACATTCTAAAAGCTATTGTAAAACTCTAGCTGGAGATACTGGTAGATTAGAAAAATTTCATCAAGGAGGCAAAGATAAAACCACTCACTGAGGGGGCTCTAAAGTTGCATTAATTATTGGTTGATTTTGAATTTTGATATCATTAACTTTTATTTTATATAGGACTTTATTGTTACTCTTGTTTATTGTTTTTGATATACTTGTATACTTGATTTTGCCCATTAAAATTAATTTGACTTCCCTTTCCTTTAATGTATGACAAAACTCAATGAAAGAAGAGAATCTTTTGAACATTATTGATTCATGCAAATTTGGTAGAAGACTTTGCTTGAAGAGATCTTGTAACTCTTGATCGACCATGGGGTTAGTCATATTAGCTAAGATAGTCTTATATTAAAGAGCATAATCTATGAGATGCTCATTTGACATTTGTTTCTACTGTGCAACTTGGGCATAGGAAACTTTATCACCAGTTTTAATGTTGAAATGAGATAGGAACATGTCAACAAAAGGATTGAATGTGTTGATTGACTGATTTGATAAACTATAGAACTATTGTAAAGCATAATCTTTTAGACTTTGAGGAAATAGATTGATTAGTATCTAATCATTTGGCACATAGTCCAAGCATGCTACATGAAAATATCACAAGTGTATCTCTAGATCACCTTTTTCATCATATAGAGTGATCTTGAGTTAAAAAAAACCTAGTGGCAAAGATGTAGAATCAGTTTGACATGCCAATGGTGTATTAAGTATAGCAAAATAATCCAAGGCCTATGTAGGTCTAGAGGCACCTTGCTAAATATGTAGCCCCTTAGATTAAAGATATTTTATCTCTTTCATAAAGGCATCCACATTAGAAGACAAAGATGTACTAGCCATAACTAGTGGTGCCTCATAAGAAGGTTGGGATGATATATGAGGTTATTGAGACATAGTTACCCCCATAGTGTCATTTGAAACTAGTTGCTCTGAAGGAATGGAAGACTCAAATTTCTTAGCCTTTTCAATTTCCATGATAGATTGTAAGATAAGAGTATGATCTCAGAGTTTTTTCATGAGCCTTCCTCTAAAACTTTATAGAATCAAGTCTTTGTTGAGGAAAACATCATTATCAATAATAGGTGAAAGTGGATCAAGACCTTGATGTGGTGGATCATGAACATCAATGTTTGTATCATCATTGTTATTCTCATACTACTTATTGTCAATGTTATCTTCATGTAAATTGGTGCAATATGGATGTGTAGAATCTATAGTAGGAAGTTGAGCTAGTTATTTATTCATATTATATGGACATATTGGAGGAATCTAGGTGAATTAGGAGGATTTCCAGAAGAGATGTAAGGAGCTTAGGTGGCATAAGGAAAACAACTTAAAAATGAAAGAGTAGATTAAATAAATATAATCTAAACATCAAACTGGAATATGCATAAAAAAGGGTATGAAGCTCACAATTATGTAAGGTGATACCTCAAAAGCAATGGGACCTAGTATTTGCAACTAGGGTTTTGAAAAATTATATATATATATATATATATATATATATAAAGGAATTTTAAAAAATTAATGTGAATTTTTTATTCAAATATGTAGGTAAAAATCAAAAAAATATTGGAAAAAATCTTGATTTAAAGGGACCTAGTATATGCAGCTAGGTTTTGGAAGAATTTTTTTTTAAATTACTATGGAATTTTAAAAATTAATGTGAATTCTGATTTAAATATGCAGGTAAAAATCAAAAAAAAATATTGGAAAAATTATTGATTTAAAGGGACCTAGTATATGCAACTAGGGTTTTGAAGAAAATATTTCTTTTAAAATTACTATGGAATTTTAAAAATTAATTTCGAATTTATGGTTTAAATATGCATGTAAAAAATCATAAAAATATTTAAATAATTAGGAAGGAATTTTTCCTAGGGTTTTTATGAGCAAATGAAGTAAGTTAGGTTCACTAAATGATTTAACTATTTTGGGAATATTAGAGTCATATTCCTAATTTAGTTAAGGGTATGGAATAATAAATTATTAAATAATATTTCAATACTATATAGTGATGATTTGTATAATTTATTTGACTTTCATATCTTTATAAAAATGGTAATGAAAGAGGAAAAATATAACTTAGCTTAAAACTAGATTGAAATGGCTGAGATAGAGGCTAAAATTGGTTGTGTAGGACTAGGATAGTGTCATGAACCTAGAATTAGATTTTGTTTGGTGAAAGTATAAGAACACCAAAAAAGACACTTTGAGGTTTGACGTTATAGTCTAGGCCCTACCTTGTTGTCCAAACTAGTCATAGAGACCTAATTTTTTTGGGTTTTGTTCATTGTCCCTGTGTGAGCCTTTATATAAAATTTCAAGTGTTGAATGTTGATGGATATCTTTGTATATCTTCTTTAAACTCAAACCCTAGACCTTCATTATGCTTGAATCAACTTTTAAAAATGGGGGGTTAGTGTGTGTAAGATGCATTAAACATGTATTCATACCCCTTGTGTGGGCACACTGCCTACATACCAATACTCTGAAGAGGGATCAAGTTATATGTCGTTCTCCCACTTGATGTGCTTTGTGGAATAGTGTTATGTAGATGAAAAAATTCCAAACTAAGAGTGATTGAGGTGTCCAGGGACTAGTGTGAGGGTTTAAATATGTTGATATTTGTATTAAATGGTTGTATGCAGAGAATAGGGAAATTTGCCTCAGTGGTTTTACTTGTATTCTTGCTTGATTTTGTAATATTTTCCAACCTCTTATAAATGAATTTTGAATGGGATTTTATATATATCTATTGGTCATGGTTTAAATGTATTCATGTTAGGCTGACATAATGAGGAATAGGAATCAAAAGGAAATAATCATTTGGGCTGAAAATGTGATTGGATAAGAGTGATGAAAATAAGACACCCTAGAGTTTGATGCTATAGTCTAACCCCAATGCTACTATCCTACATGCTCAGGACCTAGGGGAATGGAATTATCATGGTAAATTTAGCTTGGTTGAGTTGGAATCAAGTCTTAAAAGTCTACAGATGATCAATTATAAGTGAAAAGGTGTCTGGAAGGGTTATGAGAGCATGCAAGAGGGTCATATGGATTGGATTTCACAAGCCACAACCAAGATACCAATTTGGACATTTTATATGACTAAAAAATCCATTAAGAAATAAATTATACAATCTCCTAGTCTTGTGAATCTTGACTTTGCTCTAAATACTTCATGTTGTATTCATTTGCTAACCTTGATACTATATCGACCATGTTAATGCAAAAGAATGACAAATGTGTGGAGCAACTTATTGCATTCTTTAGTCAAGGTTTAGAAGAGTATGAATTAAAGTACATCTTTGTGTAAAAATAAGCCATTGTTGTGAGAGGGATAAATAAGTTTAGGCATATGGTTTCAAATAATAAAATTCATGTTACGGTTTCTCATCCTAGTACCAAGGAGTTTCTATTGAGTAAAGACCTTAGTGAGAAGAGAGCAAGGTGGATCACTAAGGTAATGGAAAATGATGTTGATATCAAATTAAAAAATTTGATAAGAGGTAAGGTCCTTTTTAAACACCTAGCTTCACATATTCATGAGTCAAAATAAGTCATAGTCAATCATGATTGTTCACAATAAACTAATTCTTTAATTGTACAAAGTTGGACACAAGATATGATCAAATTTCTTCCAAATCGTGAATATTCTAATGGCATGAGTAGATCACAAAAGAGGTATTTTAGATTGAAATTTATTCCCTTTTGTCTTTTGGATGGTGTGCTTTTTCGAATATACATTAATAGTGTACTATTAATATGTGTTGATAATGATCAATTTGGGGTGTCACTTGAGAAGTTTCATGATGGGACAGTAAGAGGTCATTTCTCTCCAAAAACCATAGCAACCAAGATCTTGAGGGCTAGTTATTACTGGCCTAGCCTTTTCAAGGATTGTTATGCTTGGGTGAGGTGTGTCTAATGTGCTTTCTTTATAGAAAAATAGAAGCTTGCAACCCTTCATATAAATCCCATCTAAGTTGTTCAACCTTTCATGTAATGGGGTCTTGATTTCATTATCATAATAAATCCCCCATCAAGTACTGATCATAAATGGATACTCATAACAACTAATTATTTTATAATATGGGTTAAGGTAGTAGCATTGAAGGAAGCTAAGGATAATGTTATCTTGGAGTTCTATGAGAGCATAAAAACAAGGTTTGGCATTCCTTCAACTACTATTTTAGATAATGATCTTGCTTTTATGAGTGCTAAGATAGTTGGTTTGGAAAATAGTAATAGAATATTTTTGAACACTTAATCCAACTATTACCCTCAAGGTAATGGGTTGGTTGAATTTACTAACAAGACCCTAATCAAAATCATCAAGAAAACCTTGAATCATAACCAGAGGACTTGGCATACCAAATTGAAGATAGGCTTATGGGCTGACAGGATAACTCCCAAGAGGTCAACAAGGAATTATCCTTTTATGCTTATCTATGGAAGAGAGTCCAAGTTATCTATTTCTTAAGAGCTACCTACCTTAAAATTAGCACATCAGTTAGACTTTCTTGAAAACACTCCTATGGAAGTAAGATTGTAGAATTAATGGAGTTAAAGGAAATTAGAGAGAAGGATCATCAAGCTTTAGACCATGACCAAGTATTTATGAAGAGGTCTTTTGATAAGAAGGCAACTCCAAAACCATTTCAAGAAGGTGACATAGTATCGAAATGGGATGAAGATAGAGAAAAACTAGGGAGGCATATAAAATTTGATACTCTATGCAGCAAACCATATGTCATCATCAAGTGCAAGCAAAGTAATTCTTTCTAGCTAGTAAGGATGAATGGAGAAGATTTGCCTATCCCTGTGAATGGGATACATTTGAAACTTTGTTATTGAATGGTAAAATTTAGTTCTATAAATAGTAGAGTAGGTGTGTGTTTTATTTAAATTGTTTGTGTTATGTTCCCTAAATGTTTTAGTTAAACATATGTTTGTTTTTTATTTTTGTTTTGTCCTTGTTATTTTATGTTATCAAAGGCATTTGTGTGTCAATCTGTATGCATGTGACTCCATAGCCCAATGGATAGGATTAGGCAATTGGTCATGGCATAATAAACATGCCACTCTTGGGAAATTGCCATAGATGTTGACAATTTTTACCATGGTCAAAATGGGACAACCCCCTATAGTCAAAATATTTAATAAGGGGTTGATTATAATGTCATAAGGTGTGTTATAGTTCATCTAATTTAATTTTATATGTCATTCTATTTTTGTTCATTGTCTAGTCTAGTCCTTGTGTCATTTGATATCTTAGAGGTCATTTTAGAGTCATATTTGAAAGTGGTAGGTCTTCATAGTGTTCAAATATGTACAAGTTGCATAGGTCTTAGAAGTTCATCTGGGGCCTTCATAAAATCAAGTGGTTGTTGTTAGAACGTTCTAGAAGAACCTATGGGTATTTGTTTCAATTTTTTGGCTAAGTGTTGGGGACTTGTCAGGAAGAATGTCCACTACAAAGTTTCTAAAATGATATTTTTTTGGAAAAATTATTTGAAATTTTTTTCCAAAGACAAATTTATTTTGGACATTTTGTCCACAAAAATCTAAGTGCTAATATTTATTTTGGGCTAATTGTTTTAGTTTTTTGACTAAGTATCAAGAATTATTTCAGACATTTTGTCTGAAACAAAAGTCCTAAAGCCCTAAATTCTCTTAGACATTGTGTCCATTGTAAAAGTCTTGAAGGGTATATCCTAAAGCAAAGTCCCAAAGGGTCATTTTTGAAGTGTACTATACAATTTTCTTGAAGGGTATATATTTTGACAAAGTGGCCAATGCAAAAGTCTTGAAGGGTATTTTTATTCGGAAAGTGTCCTATATATAAGTTCCAAAGGGTCCTTTTTCAAGCAAAGTGGTCCAAAAAAAAATCTTGAAGGATCATTCTTTGATACAGTCTCCTAATACAATTCTCTTGAGGGGTCTTTTTTTAGGAAAGTGTCCTACACAAAATGTCTGAAACATAAGTTCGAATGAAGCAGAATTCTTTCAAACAAAGTGTCCAAAACAAATGGTCCACAATAAATAGTTTAATGCAAAAATTCCTGAAGGCTAAATTATTTTGGGGAACATGGCTGAATCAAAAGTTTGAAGGAAATTCTTTCTAACAAATTGTCTGACACAAATTTCCTAAAGAAAATTTAGCCCACAATAAAAGCTCGTATGCAAAAGTCCTACAGACATAATTCCTTCAGAGATTTTTTTTTGGAAAAGGTGGATCTAATAAAAATTTGATGGTCACATGGACTTCAAATACATTCATGTAGATGTCAAAATATGGGCACAAAAGTGTTGCTTTCAAACTAGGTGAATAACTGTTGGGATTTAAATAACTCAGAGACAATCACACAGACATCAAATACATTCATGCAGATATTGAATACATGGACATGAACATCAAGTTCAAGCTCTGTAAAGTAACTACGTGGGTTCAAAAGTATTTAAAAGATTTAAATTTTATCAAGATCTAATAGTTCATGTGAGCTCACATATTGACACATAGATCTAATAGTTTGTGCTTGGGTCAAATACATCAAAAGTTCCCTAAGTTAAAATCCCTTAAAAAGCTACAAGTTGGACATGATTGAATAGTGTAGGTTTGATAAATAGGATCTAATGATGTGAGATCAACTAAAAATAAATTGGACCTAATGATATCTATATCTAGTATTACATCATACATCAAGATCAACAAAGTGAAAGATCTAATAGTACCAGTGGATCTCAAAGATATACAGTGTGCATTTGATCATGCAAAAGTAAATCGATGATGCAAGTAAGATTCAAAGGTCAAAGAGCTAAAATAAAATGAAATGATGTTAAATATTATAATATTGGGACCCCATATCAATGATCAACAACCATCACTTAAGGTTGGAGCAAAGAGAATCCAAAAATATTGGCTGGGCAATTTTGACCAGATGCTAGATGGACAAGACAAGGCTACGTGCCCAAATGACAACAGAGAAAATTCTAAGATTGAATGAGTGACATGACAAAGGAATGATATATGGGTAACTACATAGGATTAAAATACTCTATATCAAGGTGAGCTCTTCGAATTCATATGCCACCATGAAAGCATAGTCAAGGCCCAAGATAAATAGTGAATGCTAGATGCAAAGAATCAAGGTCCAAATGATTATAGATAGTAAACATAGGTACTCATAAGATATCTAGCAGTTAGAATAACATATTATTATTTCCATATCATGTTTTAATCCCCTCAAATAGTTCATATGTGCTGAATTCCCTAGTTTAGTTTCAAATTCTTGAAAGATGATCCATGTTGAAAGGCAGTTTCTTATGCATAACAAAAGGATCGTTGTGCCACATTTCAAGATTTTTTATGTGTAGATATCCATTTTTCTCATTAAACCTTGCATGGTATATTTTTTAATTTTTCCTCATACAAGTGTAACTCTTTTTAAAAGTTGGACATGTGTTCTAGTGACCTTTGAACTTTATTCTTTTTTCCTCTCTTTGAAGTTTTATATATAGCTACCAATTTGGCATTTGTAAACTAATACCACACCATGTATAGTGAATACCTACTATATTGATGTCATATTTTGCCTTTGAACATTAATACAAGTATTTTTTTGAGTTCTCAAATAATTTTCTAAGTGTGTAAGTGATTTATAGTGATAAGAAGTGATAATCCTCTACCCTTCTTTCCTTTATCCTTTCATATTTGAGCAAGATTTCTTAGTCTAATAGGTCATATAGAGTGTAGTTAAGTGTTTCAAAATCTTTCAAGTGTATAATTGTCCTTGTAATGTGTTATTTTCCTTTTATTCCATTTACCTCATGTCATTTCACACATCTCACCTCTATATAGAATATAGGTCTTTTTGAATTATTCTTTGATTAGGAGGTGTGAAGCCCATATCCCTTTACATAAAATGAACCCAAATATCAAACTTTTCCTAAGACTATGGTCCTGTATTTTGCTAAGGAGACATTAGAGAAAGTAGCAAGGAAGGTTGAAATTTCATTCCAATCCTTGTATTCTTCCCATCTCTTTGTAAGACTTATAAATTTGTCTGCATTAATTCTCTATTTCTTCTTAGAGACCACTAAATGATAGTGGGTGACAAAAATTCTTTTCTTCTTAATGAAATTGGTAGCATGTGCCAATGTTGCCTACAAGCCACCACTACATCATCAAAATTATGCTACATAAATAACTCAAAATTGAGAAGGCCATCTTGTAATGTATAGATATAATGATCATGGATTTTTGGTTATTGGTAGTAGCTATGAAATTGATATAGTACATGCTGCGCAATATCAAATTATGGCCTCATATAGATACCAAAATTTTGTGTAATATTAGTGTGATCATTATATCTATCATGCCAAGCAATCTGATTCCTATATGCAGATAATAAGGCTCTCATATGAAGTTCTCCCACAAATAGATTTATCAAGAAATCATTTATATTTCTTAAAACAATGTAACACAAGTAAAATTCACAAAGTAAATCAAGTTTGGAAGGAGTATTATTTATTAATACTACCATGAAATCATTACTAGTGTGTATATCATATGGTAAATCACAAGATATTTATAGCAGCTTCCATCTAAGGAATTATTCATGTAAAAATAGACTATATGTAGAAGAGGGAACTCTACAAGATATAAATTTTTCACCTAGCTAACAATTAAACTAGAGGGTTTACTTGATTTTTTCTTTTTCATATTTAGCTTGGGTTAGTTCTTCCTATATTTTCTATTTTTCCTCCTTAAAAAGATGATTTGCCTTCTTCAGCAACTAATTATGTATTTTTATTTCTTCCAGTTGTGAGTAGACTTGATCCCATTGGTAATTTATTTTAGAAACAATCAAAATAGATTGATAGCTTTGATCTATCATGATTTTGGGAGGAGTATGATAAGAGCTAGAATCTATTTAGTTTTTCAGCCTAGCATTTTCCATTTCAACCCTAAATAAATTTATTCTAAAAGAAATGTTTTCTTCTTCAAGTGAGATAGTATGACCCCAAACATCAATAATCTCATCTTTTACCTCATCCTTTTTCTTCAAGGATTGTATTTCTAAAATTTCAATTTTTTTCATTAAATCAGCAATCTCAAAATTCTTATTTTGTGTTCTAGAAATTAGCTCAGTTATATCTGTTGCATTTTGTTTAATTGTAGCTTCTAATTGGGGTAAGGCTATAACATGTTGGAGTCCTATATCATCTATTTCCATTGAAGGTTTTTCTTCTTCTTCAACTATGGGGGCTTTTCCTTTGTCCTTTATCTATTGTGTAGGAGGGATATGACTTTCATCAAGGATGGTTTCAATAAAGTCATCATCTGAATCTTCATGTGGAAGAAAAGTTTCCTCTTTTTCTTTATTATGAGCTTCAATAGTAGTGGCTGATATGGGGCTTTATTTTAGGCTATCCGATGTCTTATCAATAATGCTTTCATCACTATCCACTGTTAAGATAAATCTTCTTCTTCTTTTAATAGGGGGTTCAGCTTTTGTAGGGAGGGTTTCTTGAGTATTGGCCTGGGAGGTAGGTTTCAAAGAAGATTCTTCCTCAACTATGTGATTGAAATCATAAACTTGAGCATCTTGGGAAGCATGTTTTTGTATTCTGGTAAAGGATTAGAGCCTTAATTTCCTAATTTTTGGCTCAGAAGGAGAAGCTCTGGATGGATCATCTAGGGTTTACCTCTTAATAGTCTTGTCTATGGATCTTATACTATAGATGAACTTAGAGGCTATCTCTTTAGAGGAAATTTTTGGTAGGGTTTTTGAACTGGAGGCATGTATATGTGCACAAATTTTTTTTAGTGGTTTTAGGGGTTTTATTTCTTTTTCTTTGAAGGAAAGTAGTCCAGGATTCCATTCCATTTTTTTGCTACAAAAAGTGGTGTTGAATAATGAGATAAATCAACCCATGATGGTGTATAGTAGCAAGGTTCTTGGCATATATTATAGCTACAATTTGAATGGATCTTAGAATAAATGAGGGAAAAATTATTTTGTGTTGAGGTTGTTGATCACCATGTCTCAAATGAATCAACATCTTCAATACCATACAACTCAAGACACTGCATTGTCCTTCACATGTGAAGTATTTAATAAGCCAAAAAGAAATTACTTTCTAAGGTTCTGGTAGAGATTCTCTACTTACCCTTTTTATTCTACCTTTAACATCCTTGAATAAAATTGGTGTGGGCTCTCCTTCACTACTAAAAATTTTGACAATATCATGGAAAGAGGACCTTCCTACTATTCAAGCTCCTTCATCTAGTATCCCTAATAATTCACTGATGATTCTTGTGAAGAAAGGTATATGAATCCTCTGACTATGGATAAATCATACTTTAGATGAAAAACATGTGATCTAAGAATTTGACTCAAGAGAATATGGCTAGTATGGTGTTAGTTCCAAAATGAAAACAAAATGAAATAAACGGACTAATAGCATAACATCTCTAAGCTTAAACACTAAGGAGAGCTTAGTTAACAAAAACAAATGATAAACACAACTACAAAGCAAGGAATGAAAACACAATAATTCATTCACCTTCCTTGGATGCTCCAAATACCTTTGTAGTGGTGGCTTTCTCGGCTTATACTCATGAAGTCCTTGGCAATGGAAGCTTGACTACCTCCATCTCTCTCCTTGGCACCTTTGGCTTGTAGCTTAGCTTGGCTTGGAATGAATTTGGCATGGTAACTTTGAATTATCAAGTCCTTTGAAGATATTTGAGCATAATAACTTTTCACCAAAATAGCTTATAAATAATGTTCTTGGCTTCTCTATTTATAAATTTTTGGATTTGATCAAAATCAACTTCAACCGTTCATCTCAAGATTGAGATGTGTGGTTGAGGATTAATTCAATTTTTGGAATTAAGTTTGTAATTATCCTCATCATGACATTGGAAAAAGGGGAAATTAAGAAGCATGGAGAGAATCATGGAAGGCATTGATGAGGCATGGATAGAATCATGGAAGGCATTGATGAGGCATGGGATGCATGAATCCTAATATTTATGGCATTTATGGCCTAGGGATGTCTTCCCAAGAAATGAGGTCACCTGATGATACAAATATTCAATATTCATTTCCAAAAATAAGTATTCAACAAGTTTCCATGGAATTTTTGATTAGGCCTTGATTTGGGTTAATTATCTCTTAAGCATGATTAAACATTTTGTGCACAAACTACTCAAACTAATTAGAATGCCTTGTTATTGGTCCAAAATTTGAATGGATTGGCAGTGTTAGATTCATTAGATCCATTATCTAATTTGGGATGTTATTGAAAATAAATAACAAAGGCACGTGTCTCATGCAAGAAGTTTGATAGAAAATATCAATCCAGAGCACCTAGGTGTAAAATTGGCATTTTGACTCAAAATGATCTGATCAAAGTTAGATGGTCCATAAATTGTATTGCTCTATTTAGGGATACCCTAGCCAAAATCAGCACTAAAATAAGTCAGTTTCACATTATTTAGCATTTTTTAATGTTTTTATGCCAAATTGTGAATTTTGAGTGGAAATTGGCCAAAAGCCTGATTAGAGGTTATCGATGGCTAGATTTAGGTGTCTATAGTTTGCCCCTAATTGGGATGGAATTTAAAAATATAAGCACATCAACATCTTATCAAAGAATGAAAAGGTCATGTATACCTACAACTACAATGATGATAAATTAACTATATGATGCCCCCTCGAGGGAATGATTGGCACAAGCAAGTCAACAAATGGTCCCACAAAAAGAAAGAAGCAAATCGAGGGACCAAAGAAAGGAAAGATGATGGAGTGAAAATACAATGATATTGAAAAAGTATTCAAAATAATTGAGGATGGTGCACAATGGTTTGCATAAAGGTAGTTATAAACATTGTACCTTGATAGTGGCAATGTGATATGATAATACAATGATTTTCCCAAAGGTAGTTATAATCATTGAAAAGATGGAGCTACCCCAGTTAGGATAGACAAACAAGATAACATGCACCTATATGGATAGAAAAATTAAAGTGGTGACAACACAATGATTTTCCCAAAGGTGGTTATAATCATTAAGAAATGCAAGTGGAATGATGTGCAATGATTTGCCCATAGGCGATTATTATCATTGGACCCTAATTATTGAAAACATGATAAACTTGGTTATGCATGATGATAAATTAACAACCTATTACTATGGAGATGCTTGTTCAAACTAATAAAGGTTGGAATTCTTTCGTATTTAATTACTATGTTTGGGATATGATTAGGATGGAATCAGGATGTCAGTGTTGAAGAGATGACACCATTGTTGAATAGACTTCTTAAAGCTAAGGTTTGTTGTATCATGTGTTGGTAGGCATCATGGTATAACATCATGAGGATTTGATCAAAGTATGCATGAGGACTAACTCCCACAATCTAATACTCAATAGAAAACAATGCACCAATGATAGAAACCATGATGACAATATAAACATATGAATATGGATGGATTCAAGTGTAAGTGTGGGAAATGAATCATCTAATGAACACACATAAATTGAATCAAGACAATAGTGATGAAAGTAAACAACTAAGTAAACAAACAAACTACACAAGCAGAAATAAACAAACAAAGAATGTAATAGAAATTGTACAAACATTGCCCCTAGAAAATAGATGACAACTTATCAAATGAAAAAAATGGGGGAATATAAGAAAAGGAAGGGGGTGGCTAAGTTGTCTTCATAAATACTAGGCAAGTGGATGTTGCCTACATAGTTCCATGGATTTAATATCTAATAAAAAAATTCAGGCCAAATGTAGTTCTCCCAGGGAATAGGAAGAATGTGATAACTGAGGAAAACAAACAAAATGGATGTGATATAATAATAGGAATGGTCTTCAAAAATGGCAAGTGCGTGAGAGAAAAAGGCCACAAAGGATGGGGAAACTAAATGACAAGTGATTTGCTTATAACTTATTAAGGGTTCCCAGAATCCTTAAGGTAAAGAAGTGGTCAATGTTTTTGTTTTTTTTAATGATTTTTTGAAATGTTTTTGGAATTTTTTTGGAGTGTCTCAACTCAATTGAGAATGATGAGACACTAAATGGTTAAAGTTCAAAAAATGGAGAGATAATTAAAAATTATGTTGCTCACAAAATGATGAGAGTATGGCTTAGGTTTCTCACAAAATGGCAAGAGCATGGCTTAGGTTGCTCATAAAATAGTGAGAGCATAGTGGAGAAGGGTGATTGAACTAACCTCAACAAGGATTGAGTGCTACCTACATGGTCCCAGAGTAGGACCTCAAGTCACTATAGTTCCACCCCTATAGTGAAGGAAGTTGACTAGTGTAGTAGCCAATTCAAATAAAATAGGCACAATTGGTAAAAAGGCACAGTACAACATAGGAAGGGACAAGTTGGTATGTTAAGGCTTAGTGTTGCCCTTAGTTTTCCCATAGGTGATTATAACTAGGACATAATGGCATAGATCAATGGTACTAATTTTCCCAAAGGCAGTTATAATTAGTGGTAAGATTGGTGGTAAGAAAAGAATAATAAATGAAGGATGTAACTACCAAAAAATTTATCACACTATCCCAAAATATGCTCTTTGTCTAAAATAATTGAACTAACTGATAAACTGATCAGATACCTCGATGTTGAAACTATGTAATAAATGGCAAAAACCAAGGTCAAACAGGCTAAGATTTAGAGCACAATGGGCTAATCAGTTGGTAGCAAAAAGTGGATACAGTGAAGAGGATGGATAAGGATGGTATTTTCATAAAGAAGAATAGTGATAAAATGGCATAACTGAAATAGTCCTTACAAAAATACACCTTAGCACTCAAGCATAGTACCACTTGAGATGAATAATATTTATTGGCTCTAAAAGTTTGTCTCTATCTAGTGTGGTGAGCATGTATGCTCTTGATCCATAATTTATAGTGATGATGAAAGGCCCTATCCAGTTTGGTTTGAATTTCCCTTTATGTTTCTTCTCAACCATGGTATTATTTTGGTTTTCTTTAAGAACAAGATCACCAAGTTTAAATGTTCTATACTTAACATGTTGATTGTAGTGGCCTTTGAGTTAGTTTTTATATGCTTGAAGATTGTTGAGCACGACCATGTATTTCTCATCAAGGAGATCTAGCTCTTACAGGTGAGTTACTCAATAGTCATGATCATCTAGGACATGCTTGAAAGAGATGCATAGTGAAGTTAATTTGACCTCAATGGGAAGCATGGATTCAGTACCATAAACAAATGTGTATAGAGTGGATCTTATGGGGGTATGATGATTCGTATGGTATTCCCAAAGGGTAGGGAATATCTAGAGTCGCCAATCATGACTGGCATCATTGACAATTTTTTTGAGAATGTTGACAATGGTTTTTTTGGATGCCTCAACTTGGCCATTACCTTGAGGGTAATATGCTATAGAAAATTTTTGTGTGATGTTGTATTTATTAATATTTGTTTTACATCTTTATTCTTAAATGATCCTCTATTATCAGATAGAATATCAGAGGGTATACCGTAGTAGCAAATGAGGTGGTTGAAAATAAATTTAGAGATTTGCTTTCCATTCATGTAAGTGAGGGGTATAGCTTCAACCCACTTAGTGAAATACTTAGTGGTAGTAAGGATATATTTATGGCCATCAGATGAAGTGGGTTTAATCTTCACAATGAGGTCAAGTCCCCATGTAGAAAATGGCCATGGTGTCAACATCAGTTTTAGAGTTTTTACTGGGGCATGAATTAGATTAGCATGCCATTGACATTTATGACACTTTTTTACATATGCAGTGGCATCTACGTCCATTGTGGGAACACAATAACCAGTACATAAAATCTTTTTGGATAGGATTACCCTGTTAGAATGATCTCCACATACTCCTTCGTGAACTTCTCTTAACGCTAGTGTAGATTCTGCCAAAGTTAAATAATGAAGTAGAGCTCCATCAAAACTATGATGGTAAAGGGTGGATTAAGTAAAGTATAATAAGTGGAATGATGAATGAAGGCTTTGGTTTGTTTTTGAGATAGGTTAGGTGGCATAACTTGGTCATGAAGGTATTTTTAAAGGTCTAAGTACCAGATAGAATTAGGACCAACAATATCACAAATCATGGAAATGATTAAAGGTTCATGAGCTGGTGCTAACAAATTCTCAATGAGGAATTGATACTCTCTAGCTTTATCTATTTTTCAAATTAGAGATCCAATAGTAGCCATGGCATCTACAAATCTATTACTATCCCTTGGTATGTGCTCAAACTGAATATTGGCAATTTGTTGCTTAAGAGTATTGACCATGCCTTTATATGGAACTAGCTTGTCATCTTTGGTCTAAAAATGATCTGTGATTTGATTGATGATTAATTAAGAATCACCATAAACTTGGAGATGAGATATATTCCACTGCACTACTTGTCAAAGTCCTACAACAAGTGCTTCATAGTCAGCCATGTTGTTTGTACAAGGAAAGCTAATCCTAAATGATTTAGGAATTAGATCCCCCTATGGTGTAATAAAAAATAGGCCTACCTTTGATCCATGTGTAGTAAATGAACCATAAATATACATATTCCAAGGCTATTCCTAAAGTTATGTGTCAATGGTAGTCATTATGGATTCATCAAGAAATTAAAATGTGAGTGGTTGTGTGTCTATGAGAGGTGCTTCAGCAAGTTGATCTGTAAGAACTTGTCCCTTGATTGCCTTCTAATTGATATACTCTATGTCAAACTCACTGAGAAGCATGATCTATTTAACCATTCTTCCTTGTACATATATTTTAGATAGTAGATACTTAAGTGGGTCTACTTTTTAAATGACCATGGTCTTATTATTCAACATGTAATGGTGTAGTTTCTAAGCTACAAATACCATGGATAGACAAGCTTTTTAAATAGGTGCATAGTTATGTTCATATGTAACCAAGGTATGGCTTAGGTAGTAAACAGTGTGCTCCTTTCCTTTTTCATCATGTTGAGCCAAGAGTGCCCCTAGATCATGATCAATAGCTGATAGGTATAACAAAAATGGCTTTTCTAGCATAGGAGGCAATAAAATAGGTGAATTAACAAGATAGTCTTTGAGTTGTTAAAATGTTGTTTGGCAATGATCATCCCAGTGAAATGCAACTCCTTTCTTCAAAAGGTGTGTAAATGGATGACACTTGTCTACTAACTAAGAGATGAAGCATTAGATTGACTAGATCTTAGCCTACAAACTATGGAGTTGCTTTAAATTGGTTGGTGGTGATATCTTGGTTATAGCATGGAATTTAGCTAGATCAACTTCAATACCTTTACGAGACACAATGAAGCTAAGTAATTTTCCTAAAATTACACTAAACACACATTTCTTTGGATTTAATCTGACTTTATACTCCCATAATTTTTTAAATATCTTACATAGCAGTGCTAGATGGTCAGCTTTGGTTTTGGATTTTGCTAATATGTCATCGACATAGTCTTCAATCATATCATGCATCATATCATGGAATATGATGGTCATGGCCCTTTGATATGTAGCTCCAGCATTCTTAAGACCAAATGGCATCACTTGATAACAAAATGTTCCCCATGGAGTGGTGAATGTTATTTTATGTTGATCTTCTAGTGTGATTCTGATGTGGTTGTATCCTGAAAAGCCATCTATGAGTGAAAGAATTTCATAACCGGACATAGAGTTGATGATCATGTCAATATTAGGAAAGGGAAAATCATCTTTAAGACAAGTTTTGTTGATGTCTCAAAAATTAGTACAAATTTTGATCCCTTCAATCTTTTTACTAGTAGTTACCACATTAGAGATCCATTCTAAGTAGTCAATGGATTATATACATCCTACTTCTAAGAGTTTTTCCAACTCTTTCTTTACAAGTACAATAACGTGAGGATGCATCTTACGTAACTTTTGTTTTATTGGTTTGGCATTAGGATTAACTAGAAGGTGGTACAGAACCAAGGTAGGATCTAACCCTGACATTTCAAAATAGGCCCATGCAAAAATACCCACAAAATCTCTCAATAAAGCTATAAAGACATCACATTTCTCCTTAGTGAGGGATGTGCCTAATTTTATCCATTTTAGGTCTGATGAAGTCTTGATATTTACCTCTATTATAGCTTCAACTAGGAGGGTCAAACCATCTTTTGGGATAGTAGGAAGTGATTTGAACTATTGAATTATGTCAAGGTCCTCTATTAGGACTCGATCTTCAACTTCTCCTAGGCATGATGAATGTGAGTCCCCTAATGGAAGATCTAGCCATGTGACAAAAAAATTAAAAAATTATTCAATAATTTGATAAAATACTTGTTGTTGCTTAAATATGAACTCTGATGCATAGGCAAGTTCATCATTGGTGGTCTCCTGGTCTAAATTCAAAGAAGAATGAACACCCCCATCTAATGGCACCTAAAATAGGTTTTCACCACTAAACTGGCCTTTATCTTTACTTTTTCCCTGGTTAAAAATCACCTCAAAGAGGTTTTCACTTTGGGACCTTAATGTTTTACTTATTTGTTTTTGGCTAAGGGTGTTCACTCGCTCTCCAAAATAGGCTACATGATCTAATGTGATTCAGAACCCTGATTTATGATCTCCCAATGGAACATTGTTTCCAAGGCCTAAAAAGTCATAGACTATCCCATCATTCTAGAACTCATCAATCGGCAGACTAGATTATTTTTGGTCCCAATCTATCAGTTGGGGATAATATAATGGCAAATGGTTGTGATGAATGGCCAAGGTAAGGGTACAAATGACATTGTTATTAAACAGGTTGGTTTCAACTAGGTCATCAAAGGTGAGACTATGATCAAACTCTGCTTCATTGTTGACATCATCATCACTAATCTTTGGTGAGGGAGTTAGAATAAGATATGTGGGGTCACCCACAAGTGGTTTAAATCCAAGTCCATAAGGTCTTTCATACTTAGTCATGGAAATTGGCTCAATAGTTCCTCATTGATTTGGTTTAAGGCCTCTTCCTTCATAATTGTGATGCTCCATGATCCTATTAGGAATAGGATACTTGGAATTTTTATAACAATTAGCTTGGTTGTCATTGTATAACCATGATTCATCCCCTTCAAGAGGATTAGGTCCTAGGCTAGATGTTGGTACAAATGTGATAGGTCTCTTATCTTTGTTCTTTTTTTGCCAATACATATGTGGGGTGACTTTAGGTCGCCCAAAGGTTTTTAGATTCTGGGGAAGATTAGAAATATGAAATGTATCATGGGTCACATACTCTCCTAGTCCATTATCTGAAATGGTGAAATGATTAGAAGCTTTAGGAGGTGGCATGTGGAAAAGGAAATCCAAGGTATTAGGATCCATGCAATTATCTAATGAAGGATCAATAAGTATAGCTTTTCCTTTATCCTACTTGGAACTTGGATTCATACCATACTTATAATTATAGCTTTGAAATTCAGCCTCAAGATGCTTGTAGTGCTCATATGGGTGTAAATATCTTAGAATATTCACTTCCATCCCTGAGTTGGAAAACTTGATACATCGGTGAAGCATTGACAAGACTATACAAAACTCATGTAACCAAGGCCTACCTAAAAGCATGTTGTATGATAACTCAAGATCAAGAACATGGAAAAGTGTATCATGGGTCAAATTCCCAATGATAACTGGTAAACTAATGGTGCCTTGTGATTCTCTTTCCTGATTATCATAAGCTTTGATGGTTATTGCTTCTATTTGAAGATCTACAATTGTGTACCCAAGAAACTTGATGAGCTTTAGAGACACTATGTTGAGGCTTGATCCATTATCTATAAAGACACGTTTCACTTTATGCCATCTAATACAAACTTCTATGTATAATGGGTTATTATAGAGTGGACCAAGGGAAGACATATTGCTTTGGTTGAAGGTGACTTGTTGGAATGGAGCTAGGTGTTCAACTAAAGCTTGAAATTTCTTAGGGGATATGTCACTAGAAATAGTGGATTTGGTCAAAAACTCATTCAAGATGTTTTTGTGTATTATTGATGTTTGAAACAAATCTAAAATAGAAATTTATGCTAGTTTTTTTTTCAATTATTCCACAATATCAAATTTCTTGTCTTAGTTAGTAGTGAATGGTTTTAGATTGAGGTAAAAGCAAGTTTTGATGGGGCCCCAAAACCTAATACATCAAGAAGAAAGATAAGCCATTAAGCTCAACCAGGTTAAAAGAACCTGAAACCAGAAAAAACAACAAAACTAGGTTTTACAGGGACCTGTTACCAACAGATGTGACCAGATAAAATTGCCAACAAAACACTAGAAGGAAAGTTAACAGACTGGATCAGTAATCTGAAAAAACTCCCAAACCAGTAACCAGCAAACCAGTGAAACTACCAATTTACCAACCCCAAAAAAAAACCAGTCAGCAAAAGGGAACTTACCTTTTGAATTGAGGTTTTTCTTTTACAGGACCAAAGATTCTTATCTAGAGGGGGACCAAAGGCATAGACTTCTTCTTCTTAACTGCTGTCCATCCATCCTCTAACTTTTCTGCCACAGCACCCCATGCCTCAGAAGACAAAGATCCATGGAACCCAGGAGACACGGATGTCGTAACAAACTCCTTGTGAGAATCAGACAAAGTCTGGCTCCTAGGAGGATCCTCCAGAATAGGGGATGTGACCAATGCCCCCTCAACTGCTAGCTCAAAAATATCACTAACCACAGCCTCCACGGGAGCTTCAAGGGAGTGTTTCACCAAAGGATCCTTCGCAACCACCAGCTCAGAGTGAACACTATCCTCTATCTTAGGAATAGCCAGAGCTTTCAAGGGTTGTTTAACTATGTAATGCTCAGAGGAAGCCCCAGACCACCAAGAAGGTCATCATCTAGATTTGGATTTCCTGTCAGCACAACGAGCAGCAATATGGCCCGTCAGGTGGCACTTCCTACAATGACAAGGGATACCTTTAAAATCCAGCATTTGTGTCCAATTACCCCTTGTGGAATCCAAGCAAATTGCCTTAGGAAGGCCCTTAGACACATCTAGATCTACCAGAAAGTGTGCACAGGTCGAATGGAGAATATCTGAAGTGTTTGCATCCATAAATAAGAAATTCCCAATAGCATTTCCAATAGTTTCAAAAACCAAATTATGCCAAAGATGTATTGGAAGATTAGGGAGCTGGACCCATATAGGGAACTTATTAAAGGATTTCAAGAGAGGATCAAAATCCACATGCCACGGTTTGGCCATAAGTGGATATCTGCCCTGCCAAGAAAAATTATTGTGGCACAAAATAATCTTCCTGTCATTGGAGCAGAGGAACTTTACTATAAATAAACCTTTAGCACACAGGAATATTTGAACATTATTTTCTATAAGTGGCATCTAGTTCTTGGAGATCCAGCCCTATAGATCTACAAGAGAGGGCCAAAAGCCACGAAAGCAAAAAATAGCAGCAAGAGAGGAAAACTCTTCTACCATGTGAAAGATGTCTTCAACTGATTCAGGATCTAGAGTTACCCTAATAAGTTTTAAGGCACTTACAGGAAAAACATTAGAAGGTCCAGATGATACATGAGGAAGAGCATCATGTAATTCAGCTTCAAAAGTAGCCACATCAACAAAAGTCCTTCCCCCTGAACCAAGACCAGAACCAGAAACAGGGGATCCATAAACTAGACACGAGTCAGGATTAGAAGGAATCACGTTAGGGGCAGTCAGAACCCTACCCCCACTCACTGAGGAATCCCCACCCATTACAGTAGTCACTCCAGCCGTAAGATCCATTTCATCTAGTTTTGAGTTAGTAGTGAACGGTTTATTCCAAGGCTAAAAGGTTGATTGGATGATAGGCAAAGTGGAAGATGGTTATGGGTGTGCGATAGTAATCTTCAACCTTTGATTTTTGATTGCATAATCTAGATTAAATATTGGACCATTATTGTTAACAAATGCTAGGAATGGTGTGAGACCAAATAGGACAAGTCTCAGTTGTTGGTGCACCTTCATGTGGTCATTTGGAACGAATGAATTGTTGATATAAGGTCCAAAAAGGGAAGTTCTCATTTTTTAGTTTGCCTATATTCACTCCTAGTTCAAAGAAGGATTATCCATGTAATTTGGTTGAATTTTTTTATTTAGCAATGGTCTAGGCTGATTAGTACTTGGTCTAGGATTAATGGAGATGGTATTAAAGCTA
The DNA here is from genome assembly GCA_037957365.1 of Torreya grandis. Classification (NCBI taxonomy): domain Eukaryota; kingdom Viridiplantae; phylum Streptophyta; class Pinopsida; order Cupressales; family Taxaceae; genus Torreya; species Torreya grandis. The sequence continues at coordinate 13,273 of JARHVA010010524.1, read as the reverse complement.
CCCCCTACAATATGACCTACAACCCTATTGTAGTCATTTGCAAATACATGGTAGGTTTGTTGGTTGTTACTGTTATGACCTTGGTTTTGTCCATTATTCTATCATTGTGGGTTCTACTATTGATTTTGTTGGTTTTGCTAGTTCAACATTTGATTTTGATACTATTGATTTTACTACTACACTAGTCATTTTTGTTGTTGTTGATTGTTCTACTGCTATTGATTATTATGTCAAGAAAAGGGATTTTAATAAATCCAAAGATTTTGATTGGAAGTGGAAGCACCATTATCCAATTTTATCTCCCCATTCTCTAACATATTCTCAATTAAATTCTTGATTTGGACACATCTTCATAGATTATGCCCATTGACTTGATGATAGTCACATACTTCATTTTCACAGTACCAATCAGGATAAAGAATGCCTTGCAGATAATACTTTGGTATAGGATAACTAATCAAATTAGTGGTAGAATTATTATGAAATATAGACTCAATATGTTCTTATAGGTCACTAAATACATGATGTGTAGGCATGATTTTTCTAGGAAGAGGGGTTTGCAATGGTAAAGATTATTGTATTTGTTGTGCAGGTTTTAGTTGTTGCACTTGTGACACTAGTTGAAGAGGTTTCTAGGTAGAAGTAAGCTAAAAAGGTGGTGTAAATGATGTTTTCATATTTTGGACATGATGGGATTTAGTTACTCCATTTCCCAGAACATTCCTATTGCAGTTAAATTACTTTGGTCTTTCATGGTTATTGGCTTGTGCCGGTTGTGATGCTTGAATTTAGATGGGATGTTGGTCATTTCCATAATTGGTACCTTGATTTTGATTAGTTGAATTAATTTTTATGACTCCTTTATTTATGAACACCCTCTCGATCAACAAACCTTTATCAATGATCTCCTTGAACATATGTGTACATTGTACTTTCAAATGATAAGCTATCTCACTATGCAAATTTTGGTAAACATAATAGTTTTTATTTATCTGGTAAACTATGGATGAAATAGCTTGAAAGGGATCTCCATCACTATAAATAAATTGTAAAACTCTCACCATTTTTTTACTTTGCTTGCATTAAATCCATTAATGAAATCTCATGCTCGAGATTATAGGAAAAGTGTTGCACAAACTTATTAGAAAGATCATCAAAATCTGTTACTAAATTTTTGGGAAACTATAAAAACCACTCCAAGGCTTGTCTATCCAAGATCCTTAGAAATAACAACAAAAGGTATATGTCATTATATACCACTAATTTTCATGTGACAAAGAATTCGGTCAAATGAGGCTTAAGATCACCTTTCCCTTTGTATTTATCAAATTTTGGTGGTTCATATCCTAGAGGAAATGGTATATACAAATGCTCCATGTTGAATATATAGGAACATACATCATCTAATTTGAATTTTTTTGTTTGTTTACGAGCTTGAATGGCAACAATTGTATCCTTTATCTGTTGTAATTCTTGGGATAGAAAACTGGAAGGAATATTAGTTTGAGGGAGAATTTAGGTTTGGATAGATGATTGGAAGGTCACAAGTGGAACACTTTAACCAAGGAATGATGGAGATACTTGTTGGGGTACATTAGTTTGGTTGGGGAATGGACCAAGAATATGCATATGTGGATTAGGATGTACATGAAATTTCACATTTGGTTACAGGATATTCTGGTTTGGATTGGTGATAAATATTTGACTTGGAGGATTTTGTGGTTGGGATAGAGGGATATAACTATATTTTGCCTACTGTGGTTGAAAAGGGATATGCTTCCAACTAATCAAACCTTGTTATTGAGTGGGAACTTATAGATCAAGACCTTGTCTCTATATTTTTAGCACATTTTAAACCAATAATTATCTAGTAGGTATCTGAGAAACATGGGTACCTCCTTGTTGCATGAATCCTTATGAGGAAGTGAAAGTAGATTGAATATTTGACATCTATTATTGACTAATACTTACACATTATTGACTAGTCATTGCTTGGTTTTAGATTGGCATATTAGTATGTGACTGAAGAGGTATGTTCATCATTACCTGGTGAGGTGGAACATTTGCTGCCCCTGATTGAGGTGGTAATGTATTTATCCTCTATTGCATTAATACACTAGATTGTGCCTTTTGTTATGGAATACTACTTTACTTGTTGAGGAGGAATAAGATTCATCACATTCTATCATTGAGATGTGACATTGGCCATTGTTTGATTACTTAATCCCATAGGTTATACACTTTAGGAAGTAGCTAGTTGAGGATGGGGTGTAGAAACCCCTACTCCTTATATGATGATCTACTCATGGGATTAACTATAGGTACATGTTATTGGCTAGTTTTTTGCACATCAGTACCACTTTGATTGAGATTAGACATTGTTTTCACATTGTCTACTACATTTGGCTCACTATTCTATGTAGAGGCCAAAGACACTTCTTCAATAAAGGGCATATGCATCAAGTTATGTATTGAAACAATTTGTATGAATGGGTTAGAATTTAGATTCTCGTATCTAGTTAAATCTATCAACACTCCTATTGAGGGAACTAGGTTAATGAGAGGATTACTTACCATGTTCATCTGATTGAAATCATGTGCTAGATACAGATATGTTTTATATGTTATATGTATTTGGTTAAAGTGCTCTTTCATGATGTTTTTACCTCAATCATATATATTAGGATCTTGGTACATTGTTTGGACTAGAGCCATAGGATTCTATAAGAAGCCTATTGATCATACATGATATTGTGGGGCACTCTTACTAAACTTCGTAAATTTTCATGGGGGAAGTCTACAGGAAACTTAGCTCCACCTCTATGAATCTAACCAAAATATCATCTTTGTTCTCTAACAAATGTTTCTCACAAAAAAATCGATCATACATGGAATCCCTATTACTATAATATGACTATTGAAGTACTTGTTCATCCACTGCAAGCATTGTGGCTAGGTATTGTGTGGCTTTCTCTTATTCTGATTGTGAATAAGGTGGTGTGTTAACCAGATAGTTGGCCAATGGATCTTGTCTTTGTGCCCCTTATTGAGTATTATAAGAGGGATAATAATCCATCTCATAAATAATATTATCTACATAGGGGTCTTGCACCATTTCTTCCTGCACAACCAAATTACTAATCCCTAGATTGTACATGAGTCCATTATGAGTGTAGGAATACATGTTGGGATCCATAGCTAATTATTTTGAGATAAAAGTTCAAAAAGTTATACAAACTCTAAAAAGGATAATGTCTAAAATAGATGATTTTACAACTTGGTCTAGATTTTTTCAAAAGGATCAAAAGGTTTATGCAAAGATTTGTGAGGAAACAAGCTAGCATGAAGTATCTAACATTTCACTGTTCACACAAAGATAAGCAAGTAAATGGACCTAAAATAAAAATACCAAACTCTAAGGTCAAATTGTTTCAAATTAGTCTAATCTAGGAATTTAAAATTTGTTAGGTCTTTTGACCAAACAAGGTGTCAAAAGCTAAGCTCAAACAAGGCATGTCCTAGGAATTTTGGCCAAATGACGTCAAAAGCTAGGCTTTGAAAATAGATGAAAGTTTTAATCTAAAAAATTTGAAACACTTCTAACAAGCACTAGGCATTTGATTCTTGGATATGAACTTTATTAACTAGGTTAACAAACAAGCTAGACAAAAGTAAACAGTATATCTATTTTAGACAAAAGATCACAAAAATACACTTGGATTAGTCTAAAAATGCAGGAACAAATTTGAATCTTATGCAAGAAGGTCTATGAAATAATATTTGAAATGTTTTGGGTAGTGTAACGATGTTATACTACCCAAAAAGGTGTGATAAAAAGGTTTATTTTAAAAACTCTCTAAGGCAAAGACATTTTCCTATAATTTTGACAACATAACACTATTTTCATTGAATCAAAAATGTTGTGGTGCATAGACTCAAAGTGCAAGTGTTTAGCACAAAATGGCTTAAGTATATCAAATGATGACAATGATTGTGAGTCTTAAAAGACCTTCAACCTAAATTGGAAATTAAACCTGAGTTCCCTCAAGTTTAGTGAAAATGGCAAACCCACTTAACACATCAACCCTATGAACTTATAAAGGTGTAATTTTGAATTTAGATTATAAGTGAAGGACTTTAAAAAATGTTGGTCAAGGACTAGACTCAATTGGGCAGCATAACTACACCAAAGTGGATGATATGACTCTCAAGCTTTTGATGAACTTTTGAACAAGGCAAATCAATTATCTCATGCAGGTAGCATAATGCCTCTTTATTCAAAGGAAAATTTGGACTATGTGTTTGGTTTGGATTATTTGTTTACACCAAGTTTTTGACTCCAAATAAGACTTTAATCTAGGACAAGACCAACTAATTAATTGTTCTTAGATCTAAACTAACAAGGTTGCTTGGTATTTTTGGAATCTATCAATATACATCATTTGAGGGGATTTTAAGTGTTTATCCAAAAGCAAATGCGTATTATATAGTAGGGTTTTTAAACCCCCCATTCTCTCAAATTATAGTATTGAGACATAAACCTTGAGGTGCATCTTGATCCAAAACTACTTTTATGACAAGTGGGGATTTGTATAAGATATAACAAGTTTTTGAATGATCTAGGGGAATGAATTGCACAATGACTTTCATGCCAAACAATGCAAAAGCAAAGCATAGATTTTGGGTATGTATCACTTGGCTTGTTGTAAAAAGGTCTAGTCCTTTTTGTAGCCATTACATCCTTTTTTTTGCTTAGTGTATTATGATGTCCAAAGTGCCACTACATCCCATCTACAACTCTAAATGAGCCAAATGAAGTCAATGCTAGAAGATGAAACCCCAAGTCAAAGCTTCCCTAGAGAATTTGTGGGAGGTGATGAAGTCCCCCTGGCAAGCCAAGTTTGAATAAAAATAAAGAAAGAATGAAATAGAAAGACTTTAGGATCATTTTCAAGGTCACCCAAACTTTGATGAGTTTTTGGGGAGTGCTTTAGACAACTTTCTTTCTAAGGCTTGGACTAGGCTATTTGCAATAGGAATGGTGTTATTAATTCTAAGGGTTCCCTATAGGAGACAAATGGAAGAGCATACATGCAACAATCAAACAAGTATTGAAAACAAGAATTGAAAAGTGTGTTCAATTTCAAGCCCAAAATGAAAGATTTGGTGTTCATTTGACCCCTTGGTCTTAGTTGCAAACTTTGAAAACATTCAACAAAACATCTAAATTCTTTATTAAACACCAGAACAAGGTTCCTAATTGACTTTTAAGCATGAAAAGGTGATATAAACATGTTTTGAACAAATATCAAGCTTTGTCCTATAGCAAAATTATTAGCATGTCCTTTAGCTTTGAATCTCTTTTTAGCTTGAAATAATGAACTTTAAAAAAGTAGCTCTTGGGTCTATGTTTTTGGAAAAAGACAGTGACCAATGTCAATTATTACCACCAACGACGGTTACCTTGGCTAATCAAAATCTAACTAATGTCAGTTTTTCTAATAGACATTGGTTCAGCCATGTAATCGATGTTGGTCTTACTCTCTGATGCTAGTTACTGTGTAAAACTGTGGCAAACAAAAATGGCAAAATAAAGCTAGAAAATCAATTTTCTAGAGTTTCAAAGGTCCAAATAAATATTTTAGAGTTGAAAAATGATCTTTTTCAAGGTGAAATACGTCTTCTCCCACCAGGTGTGCTATTATATGATCTAGGAATTAGACTCAAGAGAGGATGGTTAGTATGGTGTTAGTTCCAAAATGAAAATAAAATGAAATAAACACACTAATAACATAACATCTCTAGGCCTAAACACTAGGGAGAGCTTAGTTAACAAAATAAAATGACAAACACAACTAAAAAGAAAGGAATGAAAACACAATAATTCCTTCACCTTCCTTGGATGCTCCAAATGCCTTCGTAGTGGTGGCTTGCTCAGCTTGTGCTCATGAAGTCCTTGGCAATGGAAGATTGACTACCTCCATCTCTCCTTAGCACCTTTGGCTTGTCGCTTAGCTTGGATTGGAATGAATTTGGCATGGTAACTTTGAATTATCAAGTTCTTTGAAGATATTTAAGCATAATAAATTTGCACCAAAATAGCTTAGAAATGATGTTCTTGGCTTCTTTATTTATAGATTTTTGGATTTGATTAGAATCAACCTTAACCATCCATCTCAAGATTGAGATGTGTGGTTGAGGATTAATTGAATTTTTGGAATTAAGTTTGTAATTATCCTCATAATGACATTGGAAAAAGGGGCAATTAATAGGTATGGAGGGCATCATGGAAGGCATTGATGAGGCATGAATCTTGATATTTGTGACATTTATGGCCTAGGGATGTCTTCCCAAAAAATGAGGTCACCTAATGATGTAGATATTCAATATTCATTTCCAAAAATAAGTAGTCAACAAGTTTCCATGAAATTTTTGATTAGGCCTTGATTTGGGTTAATTAGTTCTTAAACATGATTAAGCACTTTGTGCATAAATTACTCAAACTGATCAGAATGCCTTATTATTGCTCTAAATTTTGACTAGATTGGAAGTCAATGTCAGATGTGTTGGATCCATTATCTCATATGGGATGTTACTGACAACAAATAATAAAGGCACGTGTCACGTGCAAGACGTTTAATAGAAAATATCAATCTAGAGCACCTAGGTGTAAAATTGGTATTAGAGTATACTCCTTTCTATTAAAACCCTCCTCTTCTCTTAAAATATTATAGTATACTCCTAAAACTCTTTTCTTTATCATGAAATTCCATCAACATAGAGGGAAGGATCCTTCCACCATCTATAACCTCATGATTAGCCATCAAGTTGAAGAACCTCATTCTCTTACTCCCACTTTCTCAATTGAATTCAGGGGTACCGATTTCTTTTCTTCTCAAACTCTTACTTCAATCTTGACTCCTTATGTTATGAAATATTCTTCTTTAACTTCTTCTACCTCCATGCCTAGTATTTCAACTAACATAGTAGGTTCTACATCTAGTGGGCCTCTCATAAGATCTGTTATCCTTAATATTTCCACTAGTTCATCATTTTCTACCCAAGGCACTCATGCTTCTAGTGCTTCTTCTTCTCAACCATTTACTACTCCATATTTTTCTTCACAAGCAAATTTTACCACTAGTGCCTTAAATTTTTCAAAACTCTTCTCATGCTCATATCAATGCTAATAGTGGTACCCAAGCCACTAACACCAACACAAACACCAATACTAATTATTATAATAACATTAATCAAAATCATCAACTATTGTTGAAAAATCTTAAGTAAAAGAACGCATTTCAATCTCATAATATGAATCAAATGATGTGAATGCAAAACCATCTTCTTAATCTTCAATCCAATCCTCAACCAATGACTTGGGGCACACATAATCAAAGTGTTCCTCCTCCTCCTCATCAAGATTCTCAAGGTAATCTCATTCCTCAACCTCCATTAGTCATCAAGCATTTACATAATGAACCTCTTACCACCCAAATTGCTAGCATTGACATTTGAGGTATAACACCAATAATTTCTTACAATGGATCAACTGATCCTACTCTTCACCTGAAGATATTTGGAAATATTTACAAGGATTGGGTCAAGTTAATACCTTTACCATTACCAAACTCTTAGCCAAAACCCTCACAAGTGATGCCTTGGATTGGTAAAATCAACATAGAACACACTCTATCACTAGTTTGTAAGACTTAGCAAATGCTTTGGTTCAAGAATTTCAAACTAGTGATCTTCTAGAGAACACTTTGGCCCATTTCATCAATTTTAAACAAAACAAAAATTAAATTGGCCAAGCCTTTGTTAAGTGATGGAATACTTTATAAAATAACTTTGAACATAACATGTCAAATGATAATCTCTTTCATCTCTTTACAAATGCTTTATTTCATAAATTATAATATCGAGTCCATACCCTTTCTTCATGTACCTTGGAGGAAGCCATCAATCAAGAAAAAAGACAAGATTTCCTCATGCATCAATTCAAGTTGCTTCAACCTTCTATGGGCCCGTGCCTATTAGTAAAGAAAAAAAACCACAATATTACCATTAACAGTGTTACCAATTCATATGATACTATTCATAATGTGTAAGCTATCATTCATACCCCTTCTTCAGAACCAACTCCTTCTCAACAACACACTAATCCTCATTTCTCAAGAAACAACATTAAAGTTAATAAGCCTTTATCGTCATCCAAATTTCTTAAACATCTACATAGGCCTCTTCCTCAAGAGCTTGACCTACTTGACATATGAAATCATGGTATGATCTTAATAATTTATGTTGGTTTCATACTAGCTAGGGTCACTCTCATGAGACTTGTAGATAGCTCCATAATTTAGTCATGGATTTTTTTCTTGGCCCAAATTTTGATCATGATTCTATTATCCATAAGCATTGACAAGCCTATGAGATTGCTTACAAAGACTATATATCACATGATAAAAATAAATCCTTAAATCAATCAAATTCTCATTTAGCTATCTATAAAAACCCCTTGCCTAATCATCAACCAATCCAAGAAAGTCAAGACAAGCCCACTTCTTCCAAATATAACATATAAAGTCTTGTTGAAACAAATTACAAAGAGAATGTGGTTAGCATGACTAACATGAGAAGAGTGGTGGCTTTCATTGATTCACAACCTATCTACACTCCTCTCACAAGTAAAAGAAGATATTATTTATTTTGATGATCTAATTTATGATTCTCCCTTGGATGACACATCTCATACTATTTCTACTTTTCTCCCATCATCTTCTAATACTAATGACAATCCAATTTCTACAAACACTTCTTCCAAACTTCAAGATCAATCTAAACCAACTACTTCTTCATCACCAAATGATTTCAAACCTTATTTTCAACCTTTTCATTATTATCAACATAAGTTTCAATTCTCTTTAGATCCACCTTCTGAAGACCTTCTTAATCATTATGCACCTATATATAACAATATTTTTATGGGTTATGATGGGTGGGATCCCATTGTGGAACTTACTAATCTTCCATCCCAAATACCTTTTATTTAACTCATAAGGACATTTCCACATCATATAAACCACATCATGCAACTCTTATTCAAGATGAACATCCCTCACCCTCCTCTAGAAGGATGGGATGTTACTTATCTAGATCTAAGGATACTATCTTATAGTAATGTGAAGAGATGTCCATTAATGTTGATGAAACTATAGACACTTATCTTTCTTTATTATTTCATATCACATCTATGATTTTGGATGAGATTCTACTTTATGTAGATGATCCTCCATTATTTATTAGAATCTAAATAGGTGATATCCATGTTAATTCATCCTTGATCGATGAGGTTTTTGGCACTTGTGTTTCTTCCCTTGATTTTATTTAGACTATTGGGTATTCTAAATGTAATCTCAAGTCTACACGCAACACATGCCAAGGATATAATAGAAGGCATATAACTCCTTTAGGGTATGCGTGGCTTCCCATTACCATCCCATGTATCATTTTTTATGTTAAGGTGATTATCTTCATCTTTCCCCTTTCATATAACATCTTGCTTGGTAGGATATGGACTCATCGTATACAAATTGTCGCATCTTCCAATTGCTAATGAGTTAAATTTCCTCAAAATGGAACCATTTACAGGATTTAAAGAGACACTAACCCTTAGAATTTTTTACAGTTAGAAGATCATGGTGTCTTCAAGATTCCTACTCTTGAGCCTTTGCCTAGTGTTCTATTTTATTAGTTGTAGCATCTCAACTTTCTTGTCAACTTAACTAGAGGTTACAATGAGCATCCTTAACTCATTGGTAACATTCCTCCCAACCTTTTAGACTCTAATGATGATGAGCCAAATGAGATTAACTTAAAGATCAAAACTTCCTATCTCTTACCTCATCTCATCTAATAGCTTCCTACTTCTTTGTAGCTCTCATTCTTGCAAGCCTCCTTATAATGGCATTCCCATAGTCTTAACAAAGACTAGGCACTTTATTCACCAATATTTCTTCGATGACAAGGTCATCCCAACTTGTGTCATCAATATTCATACTCAAAATTATGATGATGGCTATTCTTTATATGATTCTATTTTAAATGGCCTTGTCCAAGCCCATGATACCAAGATTGTTTATTGTTATTCTTGAGCCTTTTCATGCATCTCGTCATTATTTTTCATTTATAGTTCTTGATTCTTTCATTTTTATTCTCTATTATAGGGTAGATATGGCACTGATACCTCTAGTTTATAAGGAACCATTTAAGACCATGATCTTGGATCATGCTATGACTAGACCTTATCACTTTGCCACACCTAGGGCAGTCCTCCTTAGACCTTCTACAAATCTTGCCCCTCCTTTAGTAGGGCTAGATATATTTAAGCCCATTCTTTTTTCCACCATAGTTGAGCCTAGTTTTACTCCTTCCCCATCATCACCCTCCCTTGATGATGGTTTGTTTCCACTACCTAAGATGGCTCCTTTGCCCACCAGATGGGCTGATGATTCCTCTTCAACTTATTCCATTCCTATTTCACCTCCTTTTGTGAGTGCTCTTAAAGAAATCACAAGTGTAAATGTTGCTTTCACAAAATAGATAATCACTCTTCCACTCATTTTCATAAGTTACAACAATACCTTGATACCTTGCATCCTTCTTCCCCATCATCAGAGAAAGCCATAACTCCCCCAAAAGTACTTACTAAATATTTACCTAAGTATCGTGAGGTATATTGTCTATGGAACCTATGTGGTATGCATCACACCGATAATGAATATTTTTAAATATATAAAAATAAACTCATAGCCAAATATATACAATATTCATAACATAGAAGTAATGCATAACAAATACAAAAGAAATAAGAATTGCCAAAATAAAAATACTTCTTCAAATTATTCAAATCATTCTCCTTCTCCTTGAAAATAAAGATATATTACAATGTATTAATATGATTGCATGTGAACATGATTTTCTAATTAATAAATAAAATATTCAAAATTTATCTAAATAATAATTTACATGTAATATCAACTAAAGCTAACTCTATCCTTTCCAAGGCTTTATTTTTTCTAAAAATATATGAACTGAAACTTAAACTAGCAAACTATAATTAAAATTGGCTATCTATATTTTTCATAGATTTGGTAAAACAATTCTAACTTCTTGCATGACATACGCCTCTGCAGATGGGAATGATCAGCATCAGTTATCAACATACTCCCCCTTGATGTTGAGAGGGCTCACAATTTGATCTCTAAGTATCAAAAACTTATCCTTTACAACTGCCTTAGTGAAGATATATACTAACTATTCTTTAATATTAATGTATTTCAATTAATTTACCTTCTTTTGTACTCAATTTCAGATAAAATGATGCTTTAAATCAAAATGTTTTGTCCTACTATGATGGACTAGATTCTTGGAACATCTTAAAGATTATCTCATAACCATTGTTGTACCTTATACCATTCCTCCCATAGGTTGTTCCTATAAGAAGGCTCCTCCTTATTCTCCCATGGCTCCACTTCTAGTGGTTACATCACCTCCTATGCTCCCTTCACCACATTCTATACATCCACCTGTGATTCCTTCACCTATGAAACTTCCCTCACCTATGGATCCTTCTCCACCCATGATTCCTTCACCTATGGATCCTTCTCCACTTGTGATCCTTCTTCTCTTGTAGATCCTATTTCCATGCATTTTCCTAACCAATTATTGCCTAACTTTCCTCCTCAAGATGATGCTTTGAGCATTCCTACTTTCTTAATCAAGGAGATAACAAAAAAGTATTTTCATAGTATTTATTGAAGATTGAAGAGACTTTAATGGTAGTTTGATTACATCTTCATAGAGACTTATCCAATGTATTGGATAATGTGTGTGGATAGATTTACCAATATTTATGAGCACATGCATGGTGCTTTCTCAATTATATTTGAATTAGACATGTGTTCCAATCTTATGTCTATTCTTGGTTATATCATTTGACACTGTGTCAAATTATTTCTTATCTTATATCATATTTCTCCTTTTTTTGTACTATAGTTAGCTTATGTTATCATTTTACATTTCGCATATACTTGTATTTTTATTTATCATTGATTTCTTTTCATTTAGAGTTTTTCTCAAAAGTCTTCCCTTATATCTTCATGATTATTTTCTTTCTTATCTTTATTTTTCACAGATAGTCATCATGGTGACTTGGTTATATTTACCCTATCCCCTTTGGTTACTATCTCCTATTACCATGTGATCATTTCACAAGAGATCTTTCTCATTACTATTTCCTTTCACCAATCCTCCTTTGGATCTCAATTTTCCCTTCTTTTTTCCATAAACTAAGCATATACATGGTTGAGACTTGAGATCACATGCTCAGTTCATTGTCAATCATAAGTGTTCTAGTAATTATTTTATCTTGGGATACTTATCTTCATTTAGCCTTAGCATATAGCTCATTCATGGATATCACTATCTCTCTCATTATTGGTCATTCTAAATCTGTATGGAGGAGGAATTTAAGAAAATAGAATAAAATCTTTCAAAATAAAGTTAAAAGCCAAATCATTTAAACAAAAGGCAATGATATCAAAAGGCAAAAATATTGAATATTATCAAAATTCTAATCACACTAAACAAATGTGATTCAAAGCACATCTCTTTCTTCTAGTCAAAGCTCAAACTCTATAGTTAGGCTCATGATAGATCTAAGGTCCTTTTAAGTGTGGTAGGCTAGTAGATTAGAAGAGGAGAATAAAAAGATCTTTTAGTGTTACCTACTTTTTCATACAAGTACCAATCTTTGTAGTAGACTAATGGCTCTATAAGGGGTCCTAATGATCAGGGAACATGTCATGAGATGGTAGGTCCATTTTGCTTTTCATTGTACTAATCTACCATTATGAGTTGATATTAGTAGAACACCTACTTTCCTACAAAGCTTTGTGTCTATAAAAAGTGGTTTTCCTTTGTACATAGACGGCCACTAGTCCCTTAGTGTCTTTTCATGTCCTTAGTATGCCTCTTACCTCCTAAGATATTCTTATAAGATGCCTAATTCTTGATTTTTACACTCCCTTTTTCATTTTTTCTCCTTCATCTTTCCTCTTGGAAAATATTGTTTTGCTTATTGATTACTCCCCATGGGATTTCATTTTTGAGTCGCTTTGTAAGACCATGGATAGGACCCAACCATCCTCACAAATTACCACCTTTTCCATCCTATTACCCACATCCTTGATTTACCAATACTTATATTTTT